>VMBQ01008739.1:0-31548 GCA_007657795.1 Dreissena rostriformis
CCACCTTTTTATAATAAATTTAACTTGACAAGCAGTTAAATCTCCAACATTAACTGTAATTCACCTAAGTTGTAATGTAATTTCATCTTTTTAATTCAACCATTCAACAAAATGTAAAATTTTACCTAATTTTATGTTACCTGTGTTATAATTTCCTAGTGAATTGATGAATGAACGTTTACAAAAGAAATATTATCAAATATTTTATTAATACTATCATAGTTATAATTCATCTTATAGGCCTTTGACAGTAAGGCTTAACATATCNTGAATTGATGAATGAACGTTTACAGAAGAAATATTATCCAATATTTTATTAATACTATCATAGTTATAATTCATCTTATAGGCCTTTGACAGTAAGGCTTATCCTTTTGTGTTGTATTATTTATGAAAGGTAGAATAACTCTGTCAACGTTATGCCTGAAATATCCCTGCATGCCACTTTGCCAGTTCAGTTTTAAAAACTGGTTTCCCAACAATACAAGCATAAGAACTGTTACCTGGTACAGTTTGCAAAAAATGTCCCACTATAATGTTAATGTAATTAATAAGAAAAAGGAATAACTCTAAAACTAGTGCAGCAAGATAAGGGTCTTGCGCACTGCACACCCTCTCAAATGAGATCTACCTACTAGGAAGCTTCAAGTTTATATTTGTAATAGTTTTTGATATATGCTCTGCACACATTTTAAGTAAACTGCTTTCAATGTATGCTACAGAAAAAAAATCTAACCTCCGGACAATGAAGGAGAGACGGACAACCTGAAACCATTATACCCCCCCCCTTGCAAATTCATTTTGCAAGGGGTATGAAAGGAATATGGTGGGGCTGCAAATATACCAAGTGCAAAATACCCTATAATTACCTCGCTCTGCAAATGTTCAAAGGAACAGTTATGATTTACAACAGCAGGATTTAACATCACTTTGGGAAGAGAGACATGCAGTGAATTATTACAATGTTGAATAACAATAAACAACATCAAAGCACATGCATGTTATATGGAAACATGCATAAGTACACTATCCACTATAAATTGACTACAAAAATGTCATAGATCTGCTTCTAGTCTTGTTAATATGTCCTAACTGTTGTTGCTCAAGCTCTGCATGCAGATGTTGTTTATCAGCAGATATTTTCTTAAAACTTGTGGTAAAACCAGAACTTATGCAAAAAAATATAGCACAGTTAACATATTATTCGTTTCTGTTATTGCTATTTTTTTATGGAACAGTGACATATCTTACTGAATAATTGTCAATTCATTATACGTGTCTGACAATTTTGGAAATAAGATTCTATGAATGAATGAATGATGAATGAATAAACTGGGTATGTTCATTGATGATTGGTGCAAAAGCAACATTTTACTGGCATTCCTAGCTACTGAATAACAATTGTGTTGTCTTTTTGCACAGTTTATTGGCCCTAATTTACCAAAAAATGCATTTTACGGCAATATGAAGTATTTAGTGCTAACAATCTATCATATAGTTATAGTCACATTATTAGTATTACCATCAGTGTTTTGGCTTAAATGTCTAAGATGGATTTTGACCAAGATTTCTTGTCACAATTTGCCCTTATAATGACTATTCTTTTAACGGCTGGCATATCTGATGGGAATTAATGACATATGCATGCAAATGTATAAAGGACCGCCTAGCATACACGTACAAACAAGGAGCAGTACAGAATGTTCATCTTTGTATTTGTGTCGTGCTCTGAGAAAACTGGGCATAATGCTTGTGCGTAAATTGTCATCCCAGATTAGCCTGTGCAGTCCACACAGGCTAATCAGGGAACACAATTTCCGCTTTTATGGCATTTTTCGTTTAAATGATGTCTCTTCATAGCGAAAATCCAGTTTAGGCGGAAAGTGTCATCCCTGATTAGCCTCTGCCTACTGCACAGGCTAATCTGGAACGACACTTTACGCATATGCATTATGCCCAGTTTTCTCGGAACACGACACATTTATCTGAGGCCCTTTACAAGTGAGAACAATTTGGCAATGTTGTGATACTTGGATAGGCCCTAGAGATACCCATGTCATATTTGGTCTTTATAAGAATTCAGTCAAAATTGCGATAGAATATTTGTTTCATTCAACATGTGACTTGAGTTGTGATTGTGCAAAGTCTTATTAGTGAGAGTGGATAATCCAAAAAGTGTGACAGACAGAGTTTGAATTGGTCTAAATGGCTAAGGTTTTCGACTCATGAGCCAGTTCAGTGGGTACGGATTCTGAATTATTTTTTGATGATAAAAGTCGGGTATCAAACAGTTTTTGAAAAACCAAGTCAGTAGATATACCTCTTTAAGTCAGCAAAGGCTGAGTCCTTGCTTTGAACTAATGTAGTTTAATTAAAGAATAGTGTTAAGATTTTAAACTTAAGGTTACTCTATTATGAAAATAATTATAATATTAATAATTTCTGCTTTTTTTTCGAATTAATAGGCAAACAGATAATATCAAATTTGATTCAGCTTATTATAGCAATTCTGTCAAAATGATATTTAATATTGTAACCAACATCCCAACACATCAATTAAATCTAGCTGGCAACTAAAAACCTACAGATGTGACTTGTGCTAGTTTTTATTTATGTAATAACCACGAGACTTAGTTACTTGTCCCTACGAGTTATTTACTCGTTTACTCGTTCCCACTACTTAATAAGACATGGGAATCTGATAACTTACTCATTAGAACAACTATATAAGTCTTGTGAACGAGTAAGTGAGCGGTGGAAGAGTATGTAAGGCGTGGTAACAATACAGCTAACTAGTGGAAATGACTCATTAACTCATGGATATCTAACTAGCAGTTGACCCGACAGGCCCTATATGAAATCCCATGCTCAGTCTGCATATGACAACCTACACATAAGATTTTAATGCAATACATCCATGCAAACTAATTGACCAGAAACCAATGTTATGTTTCAAGGAACAGTGACACTGACCTTTACCAGACACGCCTCATAAAACACTCCCAAGCTAGGTCTCCATGCTGACTCTCTATATCATAAGTGTTATCAAGATTGGGCAATGCAAAGGTATTGACTGCAAACAACCTGTTTGCCTTTGTTTTTTTTAAACAGTGACTATGACCTTGACAAGACTGGGGCCAAATTCAATCCCACATGTCTACATGTGAGCTCCCTACACACACAATTTCAGAACAACATCTCTAACCTAACTCAAGTTATTGAGCAGAAACTGTTTTTTCTATGTTTAAGCATTAGAGACCTCGACCTTGGCCAGACACGCACCACATGTTATCCACATCCAGGTCTCCATTACAAGCTTGCAATATCCAAAAGTTTCATCAAGATTGAACAATATATTCAAACTAAAGTTCATGATGGAATCCACCTGTTCACCTAGCCAACCGGCCATATCTCAATCTAATCACTTAGATTTTGAACTTCATTGAAAATCGTATTAATAAAACATATGTAATTGTATAATGTTAAAAACTCTGTCTGGAGAAGATTCGTTCAGACTCTAATAAAAGTACATTTCTGATGCTTTGATAACGCAGCCCAGTGAACATTAATCTAATAAGGGTATTTAAACACCAATAACAAACTCAAATATGTTTGTTTAAATTAAACATATTCAACATAAGCTGCCAGAATCCAGTTGAAAATATCTGCCTTTCCGCAAAACTATTTTCAGCTCTACCAGATAGTTCCAATTGAAATAATATGATCTAGATAAGATATAATGATAAAAATCCATAAACATTAATGTGAGCATTAAAAAAATGGGTAAACATCAGAAAATATGGCAAATGTTTCTTATCAAGCCTATGAAACATGTGTGGAATGTAGGAAACTGGCCTTCAGGCATAAATTAACCAGAATGAATGGCAAAAAAGAATACCTTTTTTGCTGGTATTGCTTTTGTTTTACAGTTCAATCAGGGCTTGGAGCATATTACTGAAAGGGATGAAAGTGGTTTGGTGTTCCAGAATTTAATGTAATTTTTAGTTGTTCGCTTGCGAACGACTAAATTTACTAGACCACGAATTCCGATTCGAACTGTCTTAACTACCCTTCACCANGATGGAATAACATATTAAGGTTAATGTGAAATCTGTTTGTAGATTGCACGTTTTCTTCTGCGAAAACTTTCAGGCCCACCAGCGGGAAAATTTAATTTCGAATTGATTGGTAGCTTACAAAGGTCAGGCTAAGGTGAAAACCTGGCGTATACAGCTAACGCCGAAAAAAAAATGGGTAAACATCAGAAAATATGGCAAATGTTTCTTATCAAGCCTCAGGAACATGTGCGGAATGTAGGAAACACTGGCCTTCAGGCATAAATTAACCAGAATGAATGGCAAAAAAGAATACCTTTTTGGCTGGTATTGCTTTTGTTTGACAGTGCAATCAGGGCTTGGAGCATTGTTAATGAAAGGGATGTAAGTGGTTTGGTGTTCCAGAATTTAATGTAATTTCTGAGGTATTCTTGTTTCCCAAGCCAATACCACTGGAAATTAATTGACCCTAAAAGAAATTATAACCTGCTAAATCTTATGTGATTGGTGTTGGTCTTCCTACAGGCAACTAAAAAACACAATTATTGTTGTAAAACTACTGATTAACAACCCCAAAAGAAGTTTTGAACCTCAGTAAAGTACAGCATAGCACAGTACTGCAGTTATATTTAAAACTTACAAATATTCATCAAATCGTGTTAGAATTAACATAATTAATTAAATTTTAATTATGCTTCAATTTATATACAACTCTTTGTCATTATGCGCGGCTATTAAACACCAATGTTGTTTAACCTAATGCATTACAACTACACAACATTGTTTGATTTACTAATTAACAATGATAAAACAAAAATCAATTCTTAACATCTGCTTATAAAAGCCAAGCTACTTAGGAATTTGCTATATTTTTCAACAGTGTCTTCAATTCAAACTTGGTGAGGAGCATAACTTGTACACATGTTATAATGCAATTTTCAGATTTCACCAAGTCCCATCACCTAGAACTATTCAGAGAAAAAACAATCCAAGTAACACCTAAAACAAGAGGTTCATGATGGCCCTTAATCACTCACCTGAGTTCAAGTGGTGAAACA
This sequence comes from Dreissena rostriformis, assembly GCA_007657795.1. Taxonomy (NCBI): domain Eukaryota; kingdom Metazoa; phylum Mollusca; class Bivalvia; order Myida; family Dreissenidae; genus Dreissena; species Dreissena rostriformis. Next base: position 5,114 of record VMBQ01008739.1, read on the forward strand.
AATGTTGAACATTTGACCTTGTGTTTGTTTTCATGCCACCCAGTTTTTTTTATTCTTGATACGGTCATGAAAAACAGTCACACTAAGTTTCAGTGAAGTTACAATCAATATTCAGTAATAAATGCAGCTTCTAGAATGGTGACAATTACCGGTTTTCTTAGATTTGATACAGTGATGTCGTTTTTTTCCTTACTTGACCAAGATTTGAATAGGGCCTAGATAATGTCAATATTCTGACCATTGAGTTTCATCACAATCGAGTCATAAATGAAGCTTATAAAGTCCTAACAAGGGTTTTTCTAACAATTGACCTGGTGATCATTAGTTTTTTAAATAACCAGATTCAAACTTGGCCTTCATATTGTCAAGATAAATATATCATGATAACATTTCATTTTTTTTTCGTTATGGCCCTGTGTATTAGATTTTAACCATACTTAAATCAGATTCAAATTTTGCCTAGATATTGTCAAGATAAACATTCAGACCAAGTTTCATCAAGATTTGGTCAAACAATATTGTTCTCAGTTGGGCTAAAAATTGTCTATTGGTTAAAGATACAACCATTGTTATGTTTCTAATGCAGGCAGATTTTATTATCCTTTGATAATTTGTCACTGTCAAATATTAGAAGAATTGAGCCTTCATATTAAAGTTTGTGCTGCAATTTGTCTCTAAATTTTAACCATGGTTAATCTAATCAACAATTTAAATTTTGAACAACTTGATCCTTAGTGTTAGTGGATTTGCAATGGTCTTAACTATTAACAAAATGTGTGTACTCACTATATTCACTGACCTAAACTTGTTATAACATTAAACCTTTCTATGCATCTATGCTTCTGACCAACTATAAAATTGTATATACAAAACTTATACATGAACCTCTTTCATGGATAACGTGGCTTAATGCATCTGTGTAAAGTGTCGCCCCAGATGCACCTGTGCAGTCTGCCAAAAAAATCCATGAAAGCAGAAAGTTCGGACATCACATAACGTGCATGCATTTAGGCCCATTTCCCTCAGTGAGGCTTATATGTAAAATATTGTACAACACCATGCAATGAAAGCAAGAAAATCTGGATAACAGTGGTTATATACAACTCTTGCATCCTCTAGCATGTCTCATTGGAAACATGTGCATAAAGGAAACACCATGCTGTTAGAGAAGAAAAGGCATTGTTAGAGCTATAATGAGGGCCACGCCTTGTGAAAAAGGGGGTAATGCATGTTTATTAAGTGACGTCAAAGATGAGCCAGCACAGGCAAATAAGGGACAACACTTTCCGCTTTTATTATATTTTTTGTTTACAGAAGGTCTCTTATTAGCAAAAATCCAGTTAAGGCGGAAAGTATCGTCCCTGATTAGCCAGTGCGGACTGCAAAGGCTAATCTGGGAAGACACTTAAGGCACATGTATTAAACCCCCTTTTCACAGAGCGATGCTAAGTATACAATAGTGGTCTGGGAATGGAACATCTTGTTACTATGGCAACCATGTCGGCTTTGGAAATACCTGCAAAGAGGCAACCCTGGCTTCTGATTCCGTCAATTTCTCAAGGTCGCCTGTTGACTCTACAAACACACACATTGTGAAATATGTCTCATAACCTTATTGCTGTAGCAATGAACATGAATTGACAAAGTTTTATATGGAGCTGATGAGTTAATGGTTTATAATGTGCAAAGTTACTCATGATAATAAATTCTGAATAATTAAGGAATACAATTCAGCCACAATGCTGTTCAAGCATAAAAGATCACTTCATTCAATAATGATATCACTGGTTAGATTCTTCATTTTGTATATGTGTATGTACATATCAAACTTTAGATAAATACTTCTTTGATGACAATTACACTGAATAAAGCCTGAAAAAATACTCTGTTAAACCTAATGTTAGTATGTCTTGAGTACACACAACACCTAATTTATGATTGTATTTATTTACATCTATAATAGACAATTGCCTTAAATAAATATGATTATATATGATCATTTTTATTATACCATTTACCCCCCATCACAAAATGACATCAATAAACGTCATACAACTAGTGTTCACCTTAACATTTAACAGTGGCATACATGCTAACATTTAAGAACAGCATGGTATAAACATGTACATTAATGTTACTTACAGCAAAAATTGACCATCAAATACACTCAACAAAAGTTTTATCATTTCATAACAAATTTAAATAAACCGTTAAATACCTTCTTTAGTTTGAACACACCAATATTCTTAATACAGAAAATACAACCATTTTTTGTTTATTGTACAAAATAATAAATAAATATATACAGAGAACATAAAAATATTACCGGTATTGCATTAAGATCTTGACCCGTATTCACAAACGTTTAAAGTTTAAATTATAGACTCAGACTTATATTTCCCAAATTTAAAATTCAATTATCTAGAGATATCAAATCATGTTAAATGAATGAAAAATTATCTTTGTGAAGTTCTCTTTATATTGAATGTGATTGTTAAATGATACAAATTATGGATACAACAATATTTCGATTCTTTTCTTAAGTCTGAGTCTATAATTGAGACTGAAAATGTAAGTGAATTCGAGCCCAGGGTAGTCATGCAAGCCTCAGAAACAGAGCATGATAAAAGTCCTCTTTATCCTTTACTTACCTCATAATCTATTTTATGCTCATGAATCAAGTAAACAGCACAAAATATATTACAAAGTCGCCAAAAAATAATGCTCATTTTCCAGTTCAACACTGGTTATATTATTTTTTTTTGTTTACGAAAACTCATTATTGTGAATGACATCACATTCAAATACATTATAAGCGTTCTAACAAAAATCTTAACCAAATAAACATGTACTAAAAATAGCAATAGTTCAAAGCTAAAGTTTATACAATGGACTGTTATCAGATAAATTTGAATGAGAAGATATGATAACACAAGCTTTTAAATAAAGTTGAATTTAATATTAACTTTGAAAACAAGGTCCGCATCTAACATTCCTCATATAACAGCAAAATAATTCCAAACAAATACATGGTATTGAACAGAAAGCATTTTTGTCATTTGAGTAACAATGAACTTGATCCAACTTGCCACAAATGCAATATCACCTTATGTCTGCATGAAAGCTACCTAAAAACCCAAGTTAGAGCACAATATATCTATCCAAACAAAACTTATTGAACTGAAACTCTTTATATTTTTAGTAACAGTGACCTTGACCCCACTGGCCCTAAACTCATTCCTTGCTAGATCAGCCTGTGCCCTTCTTACACACGCAATTTCAGAACAATATATGCATCCTTACTGAAGTTTTTTTGCGCAAAATTTGTCTCTATTTTTTGCAACAGTAACATTCACCTTGACCAAACTGGCTCAAAATGCAACCCTATGCTGAATCGGCATGTCAGCGAGAGATAAGGAGTTGTTGGACACTAACATTTACCTGAATGTTCTAAGTACAAACATTACAATTAGTGGCATAATTGTGCTAAATTGCAGGTCAGAGTTATGGGTCTTGGTGACCTCATATGATGATCCCAAAGAAATGTTTGAAGTTTCCATTGAATATCTAGTATGGTAGTTACAAAGAAATGCAGTTGTTTCATGCAAACATTACCCTGAATTTCAAATTGGATGAAAACCTTAAAAACCTAAATTGTAAAGAAGACTAGAACTCGCAAGTTGAATGTGTCGCCTGATGGTAATGGATTGACCAACAAATTGGCCCATTTCAATAAGTCTTAGTCCAAAATAAGGTCAATGTCAAAATGAGGTTGGGTGATGCTGGTGTGTGCAGGTTGATGAAAGACAACATCCATGCAAGTATCCAAGCTCTGTAGCAAGCGGTATTGATGTCAGAGGAAACGGTCAAAATGGGTTAACAAAGATTTTCGTTCGGATTGACGGACGGACGGAGAGGACAAACGCTATATGCCTCCCGCATCGTAGATGCCGGGGGCATAAAAAAATATATCAAAAAAATGTAATGTTTAAAGTAAAGCTCAAGACATAGTAGTTATGAACCTTTTTTGGGTCGCGGTCGCAGATTTCGAAATTTAAACGCGGCCCCTTAGTTCAAGGTCAAGGTCACAGGGGTCAAAACTTTTATGAGCATGGCAAGATCTTGTCCAGATACACATGCGTACCAAATATGAAAGCAATATCTGGAGGGACACAGATGTTAGGAGCTTTTTTTGAATCGCGGTCGCAGATTTCCAAAACGGAGCACGGACCCCNGAGCATTACCAAGACGCCAATGCTGATGCTGATGCTGCTCATGCTGTCATTTGGAAAATTAGGATAGTTTCTATTAGATTGGGCTATTAGGTGAATAGACGACCTAAAAACAACTTCTTTTCATTGCATTTTAACTTTTGCTGAGAGCATAAGCCACCTATAGTAATCACGCACTTGTACTACCACACTTAATTCCTGCATGCATGTGCGTAAAGTGTTGTCCCCCATTAGCCCTTAGCAGTCCGCACAGGCTAATCAGGGACAACACTTTCCCTTTGTATTTTTTGTTTAAAAGATTTCTCATCTTTGCAAAAAATCCAGTTCGGGCGGAAAGTGTGGTATCTGATAAGCCAGTGCAGACTGCACAGGCTAATCTGGGACAACACTTTACGCACATGCATTAAACCCTTAATGGATGCTTACCTGCATCATCGATGTAGATCTCCTGCTTTTTTCCGTCTTCTGTCTCCAGATCGAGGCGGATCATTCCGTTACCCACAACCCCCTTTGGCTGAACATCCATCACAGGACTGTTTGTGGTAATTCGCGCTGACCGCCCGGTGCTTGGACCAGACTGGTAAACAGTGGCCTCTGCGTTTTGTGCGGACTGGTTGCGGTTTCGATCCTCACCGGTTCCCACTTGGTACCCTTCTGCACGCAGCTCCAGGGGTCCACCGACTGTCACTGAGTTGATGTGACGTGGCGATGCAACATGATGGGAGCGGTCTGAAAAATTATACTTTGGTGAATTATTGTTTTTATATACCAGAGGTATAAGCACTTCCCCTGCATCGCTTTTATCAAGAGTTTTTGTTGACACCAATAAGCAATAAAGATCTATTGATTTTGTAACACCCTAATATAATGGTATATGCAGTCGTTCATTGCTACAAAGAAATGTATAGATATTATAATGTTACAAGGCTTCTGAAAAAAACAACAGACTATGTTTGTGTTTTATGGCCAACTGATGTTAAGATAAGCAATGTTTTTAGCAAAGTAGCTTTGGACATTATTCAATTTCAGCAGACAAATGTGTTCAATCATTCAAAGAAAAGTACTTTCACTTTTGCCCCATTTGCAGAAAATAGTTTGTACATGTAGCATTCAACATTAATTGAAATTCACTTGACAATTGTGTCATGTTCAAAACTGGGTATAATGCTTGTGCGTAAATTTTCATCCCAGATTAGCCTGTGTAGTCCGCACAGGCTAATCAGGGACGACAATTTCCGCTTTTATGGAATTTTTCGTTTAAATGATATCTCTTCTTAGCGAAAATCCAGTTAAGGCGGAAAGTGTCGTCCCGGATTAGCCTGTGCAGACTGCACAGGCTAATCTGGGACGACACTTTACGCATATGCATTTTGCCCAGTTTTCTCAGAACACGACACAATTGGTCATTATCATTAAATAACAACAGTGCCCGATGGTGCAGCAGTTTGGGTTAGGATGCATTATCATGAAGAATACCCGCTTCCTGATTGGAATTCAATAGCATCAAATCTTTAAATAGAAACTAGAAACATATCCCGCAGTTTATTTTACGGCATACTTCAGAAAAAAGGAGAAATATTATTATAAAGGTGAAATATTTTGTTTTATGAAATTCTTTATATAAACATTTACATGTGTATCATAAATATTGTAAAGAATGTAATTTTTTTGATTCATGTGATTTGTGTTTAGCATGAATTACTGACTGAAATGAAAGACAGTCTTTAGTTGTCCGGCCATGCAAAGGTCAAAGGTACCGACAATTTTCACTAAATGTCCAGATTGGGGCCTGATAAATTATGACATGTTTTATTCGTTGTATAAAACAAACACTACCAAAATTGTCCAGTTGCAGTATGTAAATTTATTCATCGCAACAACTTGACAAAATATTTATCTGCCTACTTAACTATAATCCATACCTGACGTTACTCAAAATAATCCGGAATTTATCAATCTAAAAGTAAAGCGAAATTCTGCTTTAAAACATATGGCACTGCAGGGTTTAATTGTTTTGCAGATTGTTGTTTCCAAAGTGCCAATACTGATAATGCAAAATATTGTACCCTGAGTTTCAAAACCCAATGATGCCCCATCAAAATTACTGTTTATAACATGATGCAAACAAGTTACACACCCCTATGAGGTTACAAAATATCTATTTGTTTTATGTCAAAACTTAAAGAACAGATATCATTTTGTATCAAGCACTTTTGAGTGGATTTGTGGTAATGTACAATACTCCACTGTTATTTGCAGTAATGTGCCTATAAAACATGATGATTTGAGATAAAGTTGATCTCCTGCACTTCCTTTCTAGATTAACCAATTAAAAGTGATAAAATCAACATTTGAATTCATTACTTAACAAATCCTCTACAAAAGTGAACATTGGTTTCTCACAATCTAATAGAGTGCATAGTTCTTTTAGTCTATCACTCTAATAACTAAGTTATTTTAAACTATATGAAGAACTGCAGGCATTTGTATTTTTATTTTTTTATTTTTTTTTTACAATCAAATTTTATCAATGTATTGTTCCTTGAATAATGTATTATATATGGTTACTTTGTGAGTTTTCCTTTTTCAGAAATGTCAATGCACAACCAAAATAACATGAACACTTATTACTTTAAACAAACGAGCCTGCCTCTGCCATACAGGCTAATCTGGGACAACACTTTCCGCCCAGACTGGATTATTGTCTAAAAGGACTCCCTTTAAACAAAAAAAAATCATAAAAGCCGAAAATTGCGTCCAGGATTAGCCTGTGCAGACTACATAAGCCAATCTGGGACGATACTTTACATAGAGCATGGCTCAGACAGAATTAGCCTGTGCAGACTACATAAGCCAATCTGGGACGATACTTTACATAGAGCATGGCTCGTCCAGGATTAGCCTGTGCAGACTACATAAGCCAATCAGGGACGATACTTTACATAGAGCATGGCTCAGACAGAGTTAGCCTGTGCAGACTACATAAGCCAATCTGTGACGATACTTTACATAGAGAATGGCTCAGACAGAGTTAGCCTGTGCAGACTACATAAGCCAATCTGTGACGATACTTTACATAGAGCATGGCTCGTCCAGGATTAGCCTGTGCAGACTACATAAGCCAATCAGGGACGATACTTTACATAGAGCATGGCTCTGATAATTATTACAAATTTTGTATCCTTTTTACAAGAAATACATAAAGTGCTTATATTAAAATTCAGATTTGTTTAAGCCATATATGTATTATTCATTGCCTCAGTCAGGCTTTATTGCAGAACTATAAATACCAACCCAGAAACATATTATTACCAAAATCACATCTGTGTGACAAAAATAGCATCCTTATTGCCAAAACATTCCCAGCAGTTATAGAACATTCACCTTGACAGTTCAAGTCGCCAAACCATGAACAAATTATGCCANCTTTGTACCTATTGTGAACTAACTCGGTCATTTGTGATGATCCTAATAACAAAAATATTGGGTTGTGATAATAGCATCAGGTGTTGATATAAATATATCCTCGGTTACATAAACTGCCGCAACACCCCTTAAGACAGTATTTTTGGCTGCAACAAGTTTTGGCAAAATTATGGCCAGAATTTGTCTGTTTTTCTAGTATGTATTAAACTGTTGTCCCAAACTGTGTTTTAAACTCCTCTTTAATTACTGGCTGGATGTTGCTCAGACTTTCATAGCTTAATAAGCTTAAATAGTAGAATATCATAAAGACAGGAATTTGGGCTGCAATTAGTTTTATCTGAATTATGACCCTTTGTCTTTTTTGTCACTGTAGAATATACTGGGGATTTTTCTATGTCCAAACATGTGATGTTGGGCCATCAGTGCCTGTGACACATTTTTCTTGTTGATAATTGTATACCTAAATTGAAGCCTATACTGCTTTTGTTTTGTTTCTTTGTCAGGAACAACTACCATATGGATTGAAAACTGCAGATGGAGAATGTAAAAAGGTGGGTAATTGCACCACCAGCAGACGGTTAATATCATAGAATTATACATTAACTCAAATTATATGTAGTTTATTTAATCATAATAAATTATTAAAACCTTTTGAAAAGTCAAAATTGTCATATTCTTTTTTAAATTGGACATTGACAATTTTGGGGCTAATTTCAGTACAAGACAACATTTTTATGTTTTTTTGCCAGTATGTCCAGGAGGCCCAGGTGGAGTCTCCCAGGACAACGCCCCCTGGTGACAAGAAAGCGCCCCCTGTTGAGAAGGACAAGGACTGCTCCGAGCCACGAGACGACCTTGGATATCTCAACACAACCATAAGGTCATATCACATTCTCTCTCAATATTGTAGTGGTGCTAGTTTTTTTTATATTTTAAAATATCTTTATCTTGTTGTATTTGTTTTAAGGGTCATGTCTTGTCACGAACAAGGTTGAACTGAAGAACAGTTGGTTATAAAGCTTTTGAATTCAATTGAGGTATTGTTGAGACCTGTTCTGAGTTTCAAGCTTTGTTACTAAATGTCACCTCGAATGTGTATGTGTATGTTTGAATGTAGTTTTTTCAATTTGACCTAGTGACCTAGTTTTTTTTACTCCACATCAAACAATTTCCAACTCAACAAACTGGGTGGAAGATAATTTTGTTTTGTTTGCATGTTTAGCAAGGAGAGTGAAGAAGCGTTCAAAGACTGGACCAAGTTTGACGATGCACAGGAGACGTTCTGTGAGTTAGACGGTAAGTGTTGTGGTATTGGTGTGAACCTGAAGGTAGGCGGGTTAACTAATAAAAAGAAAATTTAAGTTTCAGCTCTGTTTGGGACACATAAACCTGAAATTTTCCTTTCTGCATAAATGTTCTTCAAATCCGTTGTGGTAGATACTCGTTTTTTTATTTTCATACTGTAAAAATGGATTCAAGCGAATCTTACTGAANTTAATAAGACCTAGGGACATTGAATAGATTGCTTCAATAAGACCTATGGACATTGAATATCTTGCTTCAATAAAACCTAGGGACAGTGAATAGATTGCTCCAATACGACCTAGGGGCAGTGAATAGATTACTTCAATAAGACCTAGGGACAGTGAATATATTGCTTCAATAAGACCTAGGGACACTGAATATATGTCTTCAATAAGACATACGGACAGTGAATAGATTGCTTTCATAAGACTAAAGGACAGTGAATTTATTGCTTCAATAAGACCTAGGGACATTGAATATATTGCTTCAATAAGACCTAGGGCCATTGAATTGATTGCTTCAATAAGACCTAGGGACAGTGAATAGATTGCTTCAATAAGACCTAGGGAAAGGGAATTTATCGTTTCAATAAGAAATAGGGAGAGTGAATTGATTGTTTCAATAAGACTAAGGGAAAATGAATAGATTGTTTCTATAAGACCTGGGCAGAGTGAATAGATTGCTTCAATAAGACCAAGGGGCATTGAATAGTTTGCTTCAATAATACCTATGGACAGTGAATAGTTTGCTTCAATAAGACCTAGGGACAGCGAATAGATTTTTTTAATAAGACCGAGGGACCTAGGGACAGCGAATAGATTTTTTTAATAAGACCGAGGGACACTGAACCATTCAATACATAGATGGTGACGTCACTACGTTATTGTTACCTCTATACTTGGATGCATCACATTCCCCTGGTTTGGGGAATTATGCTTCCCCAAAGTAGTTCTGCGTAGGAATGAAAATGTTAATAATGAAAGAAAAATCTTGTTTATTGTGTGTTTAAAACGGAATGTTGNTTGATGCAGCACTGGGTGACACAACAGAGGACAGTGATGCTGAAAACAATGTTGCTCATGAACATGGTCATGTTGATAATAGTCCTGTCGAAATGGAACAAGGTACTTTTTTGTTAAACCTGTCGAATCGTTGTTCACATAGAATGTATAGGTTTTTCGATCTAGCAGTCGCTGGTTTGATTCATATTTGTGAAAATAAAGATAATTGTTCGTTTGATTGTCATAGTAATTTATAAAACTTAATGTAGTAATTGATACAACTTAATGATACAGATATAGAGCTAGTGTACAAACATAAAGTGATGAAACCTGCATGCATCATGCTGTTATAATAAAAGTGACATGAATCAAGATACGATTTGTTTTGAAACCTGTCCAAATGTTGTTTACATATGATCTCTGGCTGGTTAATTTAGTAGAGTACCAGTTCAATCAATCCAGCATTTAGAGATTGGATCTCTGTTTGCATGGAATTAATTGTTATATTTTTAAAAATGTTTGCATGTCCCCATTTGATCGTCACAATGTCTTAAGTGTAAATTTCACACTGTCTCCATTTGGTGGTAGTAATATTGTTTCATGTTACATGTTTATTCATGCAGTGCTGGACGACCAAACAGATCAGTGATCACAACAACAATGGATGTATGAGTATTGATAAAAGTGACATGGAGCAAGGTACTCTTTGCTAGAAACATTTTGAAATGATGTTTTCATAGGTTCTCTGGTCTGTCAATTTAGCAACCACAGGTTTGATTCAAAATTGGTAAGATAAAAAGATAATTGTGTAATGTGTGTATTATTTATAGGAGAACTAGTTTTTTATACTAAAAACTGTATTTCAAAGCCTTGAAAATCAAAAGTCAATTGGAAATTCTGTGGGAGGAAATTTTCTAGAGACAATGACATAGAGCCAGTGAAACCACATGAGACAGAAACTGAGCATGAAACTTTGCTATTGTAATTGCGACCAAGCAATATATTTTTGTCATACAAAATGNCATCAAATCCTGAACGGCAAAAGCTTTGGTTACAGAGGATATGAAGAGGAGAAGTTGACGACCATAGCAGAACAGTTCCATTCGTTCCAAAAACCCATACACGGATCTGCTCACACCATTTCGTAGGAGGTTAATACATTAGATATTGGTGTAGTAAAGAATGTATCAAATTAATTGCAGCATTTATAAAAAAAAGTTTACACGCCTCTTAATTCCCCTTTCTTAAATGCAACTTTAGACAACAGTAAAATGGGTTGCAATATGCCATTTGCGTAGTCTCACTAGTCTGTCATGTACAGTCATTTTTAGTAAGCAAATATTTTAACAATTACTTAAAATAGAACTGTCTAAAACATATTTTTTTATTCTCAGGTGCCAAAAGCGATGATCCTGTTAACCAGTCATATGTGCCTTCCATATTCCCACGGAATTCCACATCAAAAAGAGTGACAAAAACTTCAGAACAAGCTGGTAATTATTTATGAATATGACCAATCATGCCTTTTTTAGCAATACCACACTAACTGTTCATCGATAAACAAACCTCACGAGGCATATTTAAGTTTAAAACATGTCATCTAGATACAAAAAGCAGAAGTTGCAGCTATGTCATTTATGTGGAAAACTTTGTTCATGAAATGTTAATATTCCTCTTTATTTATAAATATACTAGATTTAAAATAACATAATAATATGGATTTCTCAAGATTTGAACCATTCGAAATATTAAACATGAGTCTTATTTTTAGGTTTGTGTACACCTTCACCTGTACCTAAAAAGGGAACAAAGAGGAAGNCACGTAAGTGTGGGTTCAAGCTAGATAATCAATAATAATTACTAAAATACAACAATATGCTTAGCCTTTAATAGAATATAAGGTTAACAAAATAACCACAATAACTCATGTAAAAAACAAACCATTCCCATTTTTTTTAAACCTTTATCATGCAGTGTATAGAAATGTCTCAAACTATAATTACAATATTTCAATTCTGATGATATCTTTGAATTGTCTGAAATATTTTGATTTACTAAAAATTGCTCATTTTATCTGTCACTGTTCCACATTTGTTGCATCTCATTTGTGCAAACGCAGTGAATGTGGAATAGAATCTTCTTTAGTAATAGCTCTTGTGTTACAGGGATTCTTCAAGATGTTTGATGGATTCAAGTTAACGGACCGGACAGAAGATGCAGATATCCTTGTTGTTCAGGCTTGTAAGTTTAATTTTAATGAATATTTGTGTGTNTATCGTTGAAACTAGGTCCAAATACATGATTATGACAATACAGCAGGCAGACCATGGTATAAAGTTGTACTTTATAAATCATGCCTGAAACTAAATTAGTCATTTATAATTGTTCCATTGAATAGTGCACAAATGGCTGTAAAAAAATGAGCAAGATATTGCTCAGTAAATTGCATTCACACTGGAAAATTAGCTTTATATTGTAAAAAAAATAATATCGATTGTGTTTATGATTGTGCCTTGCTTGTGTACACATATATTACTGCTACCTGTAAACACTTGATTTAATGTAAGCATATCACTTTTAGGTACCTGGTGACGAAATATTTGCTTTTGTTTTAAGTGAATAATTGTTTTAACAAAACTGATTGTTTCCTTGCCCTTATACTTAAAAAAATAATGTTTTTGATTTGGTTGTTTAAGGTCAAGGTTTTGAGAACTGAAATTTAATTTGAAATTTATTCCATTCAGCTGAGAATGGAAACACATCATCCACAACACTGAAGTTCTTCATGAGTTTGCTTGGAAGAAACTTGAAAATTGTGAGCTACAAATGGTTGAAAGATTCACTTCGGCATGGATCAGTTCAAGATCTGGTAAGAAACAATCATTTGTTATACCAGCATATACCTTCCTGGGTTAAATGGGGGTAAACTGGATTAAAACATGTCAAACTGTCTCTAAGTACTCGTACATTTTTTCATGTATAATAGTCAAAAATTGCAAATTCTGCTCCTGATGATGTTCAAATTATTTTAGTTTTTTTTTGTTATTACTAGTTTGTTTCTTGTTTTTCAAAAAAAAATGGGCGGGGTGGGGGTGTACAATAAGTATTATTTTGATTATAGTGTTTGTACATATGCCTACTTAATAAAAATATACCAGGAAATTACATTTGTATGTACAGATGTATATATTGCCTTTGAAATGTTCTATGTAACCACATATTTCTTTGCTATATAAATTTTTATTATGCCCCCAAAGGTGGGCATATAGTGATCGCACTGTCCGTCTGTCTGTCCGTCTGAAATTCCGTCACACTTTGTGCTTAGGTTTCGAAAAATGTAGAAAAACACTTTCATGTAGGTTTTGAAAAATGTGGAAAAAGGGGGCATATGTCATCCTATGGTGACAAGCCTTGTTTGATATGTAATTCAGACAAAATATCTCGTGAAGAGTGCAACNACTCATTGCCGTATTTCTCTATCAATAATACTTAAAATGTCTGCATAATTGTGAGAGAAGTATTCTCAGATTAATAAACCTGAACAAATAAAAAAAATATGCCTTTTACATAATAAAATGAACAGAACTTGAATAATCGTTGAATACAAGGTTTTACAATGTTATGAATAAACACATACACAGATTTAAGGTGTATCATACATATACTACATTGATCGAAGTCAATTTCATCATTTATTACCCACTACCGCAAAAATGTAATAACACTAATAATTCATTGAATGCCGAAAAATCAGGGTTAGGAAGTAGGCTGTTGTACAACTACCTTACTTCTACATCTACTTTCATTTTATCAAATATATTTATATTAATATTTTTGTTTGTGTTTAATTCATTTTTATATCGATTTGAATAAAAACTTACGGTTAAGTAGAAGTTATCATCACAAATCGAGTCACTTTCGCTGCGTAGAATTAGAACGTTAATTTACGCCTGTGTCTTTGTTTACTTTTTTACCGGAAGTCCGGGCGCGCGGTGGCTCATGGGTAATTGGAAAGTCGAGAATACATTCGCCTTATTCCAATTACCCATGAGCCACCGCGCGCCCGGACTTCCGGTTGAAAAATAAAATTGACATATCGCTATAACTACAGGTAAATTGTTAATATTTTGTGTTTTCGTAATACAATCTATAAGCAACTTGCGAATTCAAACACAATGTGATAGTTTTAGTACTTTAAAAAAATATATGCATTAAATCATAATTATAAACAAGCAATTATATTGAAATAAATAACTTTATGTTCCGACTGCTACGCAATAAAGTGGGTGGGGTAAAAGTTTAGAAGTTTTCAAGATCAATTTATAAGACTTAACATGTTTTTATTAGACGAATGTGCGTTCACTCGGCTTTTGTTTAAATTTTACACAATAATTTATGGACGTTTTGAAGTCTTGGTAAATATTTGTTTCAGTAAAACAATGGATGGCAGTCAAACAACAAAACAAAGATCCCCCAGAATTGTTGGGAAGTACAAAGGGTACAAGGGTGATTACTGTTGTGTTCCCGGTTGCACAAATTCTAGAGGGTCGTGTAATCGCCTGGGATTGAAGGTGGCATTCTACCAAATGCCATCAAATCCTGAACGGCAAAAGCTTTGGTTACAGAGGATACGAAGAGGAGANTGACACTGTGAAATTTCTGGTAGGACTTTCACCCTGTCTGGCGGTAAACTTTGTGTAAAGGGCATGGGGTGGACGTGCTTCCGACAAGCACATTACTCTTGAAAGTGAACAATTAATCAATGGGCTCATGGAAGGGGACAGTGTTTTGGCCGATAGAGGGTTTACGATAACAAATGACCTGAAGAAAAAGGGCGTTTCTCTTCTGATCCCAGAATTCAAGGGACGTGACCGGTCTCAAATAACTGCAGCAGAAGCATCTAAATCTGAGTATATATCAAAGGCTAGGATTCACGTGGAACGCATTATTCAGCGAATAAAAACATTCTATTTGTTAGAACGCGTTATAAGACTAAACATGCAGGACTTGGTTGAACAAATCTTTACAACTTGTGAATACCTTACTAATTTTCAACTTCCCATAATTAGAACCTAGTAGAAATGAACGTGTACCCCAAGTTTTGAGTTGGCAGAAAACACTGTGATAAGACGTGATAATAAATACGGTTGACATTCATTTGTTAAAATTCTGTGGAAAGTGTCAATGCTGTTGTGCATAATGTATTTTTTAATCGTTATTGAATCGCCATCGCACATTGCAAACATTAAATCAGGATATAAAAATGGAACTTACATGTTGTTATAATTTTCAAGTGTTCATTCTTGTATTTATAGTTAAGCATATTGTTTGGTTTAAAATTTACAAATAAAAGTAAAATATCACGAGATAATCAAAATGCTTAGCTGTTGCAATTCTGCTGTTCATAATTTGTTTACACTGTTTTTGGTTGCTTTCATTTCAAACATTGTAAACAACTTTAATTTTGTAAATTGTAATGATTGTCAGGTTTGGAAAAAAGGTTTTTATAGTTATTATGTTTTTTTGGTATTAAAATGAACAAATAAAGTAAATGAGAATGGGATTTGATTTGTGTTTTTATTGGGCGTCTATAACTAAACTAATTGTACCATATCCACAAAGCTGTTATTATGGCATTAAGTGAAAATCACAAATATTCTAAGACCAACACTTGTTACAGAAAACGTCTGTAAAAGAACCAGCTGGGTGCTTTAGTAATTTTAAGTTCTAAACATGCAACTGTTCACTTAACATATTTATTGATATGCATCGAATAACTACATTCTTTAACGGGACTGATATGTATAGATGAAGCCCCAACATAACTTTTATAATATAATTATAAGTTTATTCCTAAATGTCCACATTAATTAAATAGCAGCGTGCTAGATTTAACTCTAAAATCAGGAAAATTTCATTTCACTTTCTTTATTTGAACCCTTCGCTCATTATTAAGGACTTATAGGTGAATCAGTAGAACAGCTATACAAAGGAAAATAACATTTCAACTTATAAAAGTGAGAATCATTGTGTTGGTAAAAAAAATAACCGTACTTGTACTTAACCCAAATAATTTACTGTTTACTACACTGACTAGTGACAGACAACATTTAAAAAAAGCAATTAAAATAATATTAATATTGTTTGCTAACATCATTCAGTATGTTATAATAAAATATTCACAAACAAATATAATATGCTAAGGATTTTGTGCATGGATTAAAATTATTGGTCTTGATTTCTCAGTAATGATTATTTTCTTGATTTAGTTGCTTTCTATTTTCTTAAATTTCACAAATATCTTTGGCAACCAGCCATATTGACACCAGTCATCATACAGATCTGTCAATGGTGTACTGTAATTTATGGCTTTGGTGTTGAAATGTGTCTTTATCAGTGGATACATCTCAAGGTGATTATGGCAGACACGATATGGTATCAGATAAGAGATCACATTATTAAAAAGCAATTTGTATTTAAAGTTGTGTACATCAACTATGGAGGTGATATTTTAAAACATGTACCAAAAACAAGAGATCTACAGACAGATAGCATATTTATTAAAAAATATTTTTCATATAAAATAACAGGCATATATAAATATGAAAATCTAATGAGCACACCATCACGCATAAGAAAGTCATTAGCACATTATAATTGAGGCTTATTGTATATGATACATTTAATATGATGGTGCACTTTCAAAACAAGTTGGTCATTTGAAATTGGGTGATAATGGAACAGATACACATGATAGAACACTTTACTGACAATCAAGTTCAAGTAATGTAGAGGCATAAATGTGATTTTAGTATTGAAGTATTAAGATGTGGCAACAATGATCAGTCCTTATTGTTTAATATATATTTATTTATTATTGTCTCATCAATGTACTCAGTATATAATCACATACATAACACAGTTAAAAATACAGTACATTGCCAATCTTATTTCTAAAAAGATTTACAAGAGACTTTTAATGTTAAAATGACAAACTTAAAAACACAATAAGATAATCAAGATCCATAGACTATACTTTATATACACATAATACAAATACGATCCAAAGCATCCTTGTTAATTGGGTAATTTAAATCTGCCTTATGAAGGGATGTTATAACACATTCTCAAAATGGGTGTAAAATAATGGAAAGTGTTTGATCAGATCGAAACACAATTTGATTAACAAGGGAACTTTATGATGGGACTAAAACAATTTCACTAGTAAAACAATTGTCATATATGCACTAAAACAAGTATCTAGAAATTTAAAACTTTGGTTGCCAAAAAATGAAAATCAGTTTTTCTTAGTCCTGCGTCCCTTTTAACAAACATTTGGAGTCTGAATCCGAGACTTCACTTTAACATGAATAACTAAACTTCGAGACATTTTCAGCTAGAAAATTGTTTTACTCTACCACGTCATGTTAGTACTACCATGTCATGTTAGTGTTGTCAACACTATGATGGACGTGATGTTTAATGATATTAATATAACGGTCTATACACTATATTGTTCCTTTGAGTCTTAAATAAAAACTCTGATTATTTATACACATGATGAAGTTGTGAAATAGCTCGTGATTTTAAATTTTATTGCCTTCAGGTACATGTAGTTTAATGTTTGCGGAAAAGATACGGCGCCTGATCAAGGCGACCCCAGTGGTATTTGTTACTGCCGTTTGTTGAAAAGAACTCCCAGCAAGGAGATTACATCACATCCCATGTTAATTTTTATGCCACCAAAGGTTGGCATATAGTGATCGCATATCCGTCCGTGTGTCTGTCTGTCTTTCCGTCACACTTTGCGTTTAGGTTTTCGAAAAATGCTCATTACTTCTGTGTTGTTCAGATGTAACCTTCATATTTTGGTATGCATGTGTATATGGACAAGGCCTTTCCATATGCACACACATTTTGACCCCTTTGACCTTGAACTTAGGGTCTGGTTTTAGGTTTCGAAATCTGCGTTAAGGTTTCGAAAAAGCGTTTTTCGGGGGCAAATGTCATCCTATGGTGACAGCTCTTGTTGTATGCATTAAATAGCGGTGGAAAAAGCATTAAAGCTATGTTACAGTATTCCGTTAATGCCACTCATTGTTTCGCGAAATGCGAAAACACAATTCAAAGGCACATAATAACGACGCGATTACGCGAGATCACGATTCAATCTCGCAAAAGAATAAAATGGTAAATATCGCAATCTCCCATCATGTTCTCAAAGTTTTGACCTTTGTATTTACAAGGTCTAAAACGCGAGATAAGGCATTATTGCATTGTAATCTCGCGTTATTGCTCCGTCATTTTTATTTTATAAATACTTCTCATGCTTACTAAAAATTAACACATCATCAGACACCTATTCTCATTGATCACCTATCAGCGTTTACACTGAGTGCCTTTTACAAGAGTAGGGAATATTGAAGTCTTGTAGGGAAACCTTAATTATTATTTATTTTAACAGTTGATTGACCTGGATTTTATAGACATATGTTGGATGTATTTATTTTTACATGGTTTTTGCCTTGACAAGGAGCTTTATGTATGTACTCATAAAATCTCCAAGCATTCAAGGAAAACTATGTTGGATTATTTGCCAGCATAGTTATGACTTATTAGTTTTGCCTGCTTAATTTTTTTTGAAGTACATGGGTTCCAAGTGTTTTTTTATTGGCATCATTGGTTGTCAAGTACTTCTTGAATTCTTTGAGCTTTATTGAGTACACAGTGATTTTTTTCCCAAATAACATCATCGTACAGGCTGTTTCCCAATGGCAAAAATTAAAAAAAAATCCCCAAAAAATCTTACCAAAATTTACCCCTTAAAAGCCTGACTTTTCCAATAAACTCAATATCTGGTTTATGAAGTTTATTATACAGCTTTATATTTCCGTAGCACTTTATAGTATATATTAAAGAATGCAGTTAACATGCAATTAAACATGCACTTATAATTAATTGGAACACTGTCAGTTTTTTTTTAACCTTATATAACAGACGCCGAATATCGGCGTCTTCCCCCACCAAACTTGGCTGGTTTTTCCCCTTTCAGAACCAAAAATTCCCCCTNAATTATAAAAAAAACAATGAATATAGTGCAAACATGTACAAATGTATTGTAATAATGAGAGAGTAAGTAAACAAAGCTTCCAAAAAGGGGAACGACGCGAAAATTCCCAAGCGCACAATTTTTCCCCAAAGTGGAAATTCCCGCGTTAAATTTCCCCCACATAAGGGCTAAAGGCCCCTTCCCCCACAACTCAAAAAAAACCTGACTGTTATTTATTATTTTAAATTTAATAATGTTTCATTTTTCCCAATTGAATGGTTCATCACGCTATTTTTCCCCAAATCTAAAAGGCACAGGCAGTGAAATATAAAACCAAAAAAAAACACTGGTACATATGTACAGATCAAAGCAACCTGGAGGATCAGTATGCGGGAGTTTGATTAAAAATACTGATATCTTATTGCAAAATCTTTGTAACATTAGTCTATAAGAATGGTAAAAATTGATAAAATCCTTTCAAATTATCTAATTCTTTGTAAATAAATTATGCAGGGTGCCAGAAAGCGACACAGAGAACTCACAGTGACATTAGCCAGACTTGAAGAAGTTAACAAAAATGCAACGAATGGATTCGAGGTGAAATTCATCGATACATACATAGGTAATTTTTCATCTCTTTTTGCAGCTATGATGCATGTGTTTATTACAACAAAATAAAACATAAGTATTAATAAAAACATTAAGGAATCCTTATAGTTTTGCAGAACAATACCAGGGGGTTTTCTGCTATGTAAAAAAAAGGCTGTAAAACTGACCCGATCCCAAAGCAAATGGACCCTATCCCAAACCGAAATTAAAAAAAAAATCCCAATTTGCATTATTTTTTTTCCCCAAATTTGCTATTTTTATCGATTAAAACATCCCAATTTGACCGGACTCCTTTTCCCAAAATGGCTTGAAAACCCCCTGAATACATTGATCACAGATAGCACACATAAAATATGTTCATTTAGCACTAATTTTACTTGAATTCTGAGGTCATATTTAGGAGAAATATGTCGATTTCTTTATTGCTAAAACCTTGTGCAGTATACGATAGAAAGTAGTTTGTGGGAAATCTATGCGAAAAGCACAACAATGTATTTAAAAGAAACATTATTTGTACTAAAAATATATTAATGTTTTGTAATGAAATGTGTCTTGACTGACATGGTTGTTTGTTATTTGAATTTCTAGGAGAAATACTTCATAATTTTATTTAATTAAATGAAGTTTTGTAGATTTTCAATATTATGAACAAGTCTGTAATACGTAATTTGGACTTTCAATTTATTTCAAAATAAGCTATTTTTTAGCTCTACTGGCCGAAGGCCGGAAGAGCTTATATCATGGTGTGGTTTCCGTCGTCCGTCCGTNGTCTGTCCCGTATTAATTTATTGTGTTCAGAGAATTATATAATTGTGTGAATTTCTCATTTGCTCAATTTCAATTTGCTTTCAAAGTATGTTTGTAAAAGGAAAATGAAAGAAATATTATACCGAATATATTGCCGTTATGTCCCGTATTAAATTATTGTGTTCAACCGTCATAGCAAAAATTATCATAGGCTCTCAGGGAGTCCGTTTATATGGACTAGTTTCCCACCTTTATGGTGCAGATATGTCTTCAAACAGTTAGTGTTTTGCTAGATTTAATAATTGCCCTTGAAAGTGTTATCATACGTTTTGGGCATTGTTTAGACTTTAGTTATGAAATCTTAACAGTAAATAAGTTAACATTGTCATGTACAGATGCAATATATTATTGAACAATAATTTGTACTGAAAAATCTGCTACTCTATACCTAGATATTTGGCCTCACTGGTGTTGCCCATGTACAAAGTAGCTCAATATTGGCCCACATCTACTTTATTTTATTTGCAAATTGTTTCCTTTACTTACAAGTATATTGCCAACATGCTTACGTCAGGTGACCGTTATATTCAGGTGTAATAAAGACTGATTTTCGTTAGGGGAATCTAGACTGACTGATGTTTGTTTTACATTTCAGAACGCAGAGTTTTGAATCTTGGATGGATGAAACGAAAAGATGGCCAATATCTCTGAGTTGCGAAATACATTAGCGGCTGCAATCACTTGCGGTGAGGAAACCAAAGAGCCCATAATTCAGATCCTTGTGACTGATTTGCCATTGCGGAAAAAAATTGACCGTGTGGACTTCTGTCAGCTGCTTCAGAACAATTCACAGGTATTTTGCCAGTTTATATGAAAAACACATTAAGCATCCCAATCAGAATGTGCTTTTAGCTGTTTCCGCTATCTTGACTGCAACAGTTGTTATCTTATCTTTACTCATACATGAAAATGTGTCGCACCATGTCATAGCCAAGTTTGTTGATGGGCCAAATAGATTCAGAAACTGTTGAGTTGCAAGTGTCTCACCTGTACATTTTTTGGAAAACAATTGAACAAAAGGCAATAAACAAAACGCTACCGTTTAAATGGCGTATCTCCATCCTATGAGCTCTGTCACTGAGAGTAAATATTGTGTTCCTGATGCTTATATTAAATATGCATCCAATTTGCACAATTATATCATTTCAAAACCAACTATTGTTGTTGTCAAAGCATAGGTTACGCTCTATTTATTTTTAAAACTTTCATTTGGTAAATATGTTTTCGCACCAATTAAAGGCAGTTGTTTAAGTATTAATTGTTTGATTCGAAACTATTGATTGATGTTTAAAACTAATAAGATACAAGGATTTTTAACCTTATATAACAGCCGCTGACTTTGCCCAGAAAAATATAAAAAATAAATAAACTTACATAACAGCCGCCAGCTTCCCCCTGAGAAATAAAGTTCACCATAGAAACCAAATCCCACCAGGGGTAAAATTTTCTAGTTAACAATCATAACATTTGTGATAAACTAAGTGTACAAAAATCCATTATTATTAAAAAAGGAAATCCTCTTCACTTCTTCCCAGTTCTCAAAAAAAATGGTCAGTTCATGTTGCATTCAATCTTAATTCAAATTCACTTGTTGGTTGGTTGTCATTGATAAATATAAGCTTTGCTCTATGCTCTCACATCACGTTGATTAACACATGTTCAATGGGATTCCCGTCCCTCAATTCATGTTGTAAATGTACTTCTGTTAAATGGCAAAAGTTTGTGCTTATGAAATACTTAAACTCATTTATCAATTAAATTGCACACATTTTTAGTTTGAAAACGGAAATAGTGATTATACAGGATTTATCAGGAAATGGATAGAATCGGAAAAAGTATTATCCAGTGATCAACATGGTCCGGATTGGTTTATATCTATAGCCATGTATGTATTGAGATATCATTTTTGCCATTGGAGTTTAAAATTTAAAAACTTTTCACAACTAGGATTTCATTTTTTAGTAAAATCAAATAAAATGTTACAGTAAAAAGAAAACATGAACTAAATCAAGTAAAGATCCGCAGTCTGCACAGCCTTATCCGCACAGACTGTGCAGGCTAATCTGGGACGACACTGTTACAATGCTCGATTTTTCAGTCTGTGGCAAGTGTCAAAAGCCTACTTCAAGGCCTCAGTATCCTGGAGAAATATGGCCGCCATCTTCTCAAGCCCAGTGAGAGCCGATCATCTCTGTGGACACAGATCAAGTTCAGTAACAGTATCTTCAGAGAACGCGTCAACACTATTGAGGTACGCTCTTAACTGTTTACCACCCAGAGACACACTTTAACATGTTTGTAGTCCCTTGGATAATCAAAATACATTTTAGACCTTTCTTAATAGATTCAAGTTTTAGAGGCTTCATTTCCAACCCTAAGGTACTGATGAGCAGCAAACAGCATAATACCTGAACAGACTAGGAGTTATTCGCAGGCTGTTCTGGTTTTATGCTGCTTGCATGTAGCCATTTTCATCTTGCTTCTGAGCAGTAAAGTGTTAATAACCTGGTGCTTTTTCCGGACTAATGGTTTCACAGTATCTATAGTACTGGTCGCATTTCTTAATTTAAACACAGCTCAGGTATGGCATATTAACATTTCTTATCTTCGCTAAAATTAATGGTAAGTTGTGAAGCTATTTAAAATATAGTTATAGAAATGTTAAGCTTTTTTTTCTCCAATCATATAATAAAATACTTATTTTCTAGAGATGTTATCATTTGCTGCATATATATGAGCCTCGTTTTGAGAAAAAAGGGCTTAATGCATGTGTGAAAAGTGTCGTCACATATTCGCCTGTGCAGACTGCACAGGCTAATAAGCCTGTGCGGACTGCACAGGCTAATCAGGGACAACACTTTCCGCTTAAACTGGATTTTCACAAAGAAGAAACTTCCTTAAACGAAAAATTCCATAAAAGCGGAAAGAGTCATCCCAGCTAAGATTAGCCTGTGTGGACATCACAGGCTAATCTGGAACAACACTTGACGCATATGCATTAAGCCCAATTTTATTATAACGAGGCACATATTATAGAATACTCAAAATTAATCGACACTTATACAGGGTGGACGAGATATCATGCACAAGTTGGGTTACACGCTGGAAAAGCCAGACTCGCTGTGTTTCCCACCTAACACTGAGCCAGACCACGGTCGAGTCCTGAACATCGTGTTGGATCTCGCTATCGGGCGCAAAGAGCTGGAAATGTACCTGGAGGGCAGCAACCTCACCCACATTACATAGAGGCCTTCCTGACTCCACAATTCAGGTAGAGGTTGTAGAAAGACTTTAGAGGTCATGAAATGAGCCGTGTTCTGGGAAAACTGGGCTTAATGCCTGTGCGTTAAGTGTTGTCCCAGAATAACTCATCATTTACGACACTTTCTGATTTTAAGGACTTTTTCGTTTAAAGGAGTTCTCTTTTAAATGAAAATCCAGTCTAGGGAAAAAATATGTGTCGTCCATGATTAGCCTGTTCAAACTGCACAGGCTAATCTAGGAGGACACTACGCACAAGTATTAAGCCCAGTTAAAAAAAAGTGGTTCAAATGTTTTCTGCTATCATGAATACATATATGTATCTTTCCTTTTTCTTGATTTACAGGCTTGTTGACCAGGAAGTTGAGCCCATTATCTTAAAATTTAGTTAGCCATAGATGTGAAATATTGACATACACTGATTATGATACTGATTTAAGATACTTGAACATGTGTTTCATTTAATATCATAACTAAGTTTAATGCAAACTAAAGATTGATAAAGATGCAATTGTGTCTTTCTGAACTTGTGATAATTATTTTGATATTTGTGTCACAAAAAGGTTCAACTCTTATTTTCTCAGGTCGCAATTGTTAGCCACTACCTGCTAACTAGGTATGTAAAAAGACACAATTGTGATTGTTTGTTAACTTGTGATCATGTTTTTGATCTAAGAGTCACAAACTGACTATATTTCCGTTGCCTAGGTCTCAGCTGTCAGGACGAAGCAGTCAGCCAGCTCCAGGTAACCAGTTTATGGCTCAACCACTCCCCACACAGGCTCTACCGAGGTTTGAGCCAGGCTGGTTATCAAACGTTGTCTCCCTTGTATGTCAATACACATTCCAGAATGTTTGGTGACACTGGATAAACAGTGTGCGCTTAGAGAGCGAAAAGCCCCCAGAACGGCCCACCCGTCTTCCCGTCCATCCGACCCATGTGTTTTCCCATTATATGCACATAAGTGTAAGGTTGAGCCCAAACAAATGGATTTAGCAAGTTATAAGAAAATGTCATCCGACTGGACCGGCTGTCCAACCTGCCCCTGTCTAGCAGTTCACTGTACCTTTTGTGATCCTTGTTTTTTTCATCATAATATCTATATACGTATTCTATAACATCCCTCACATTTAACATTAACACGTAACCAAATCATCTCAAGTCAAATTATTAAGTGAGTTTTCATATATTTCTGTTTATTATCTGATTTTTTTTTCATTACTTGAAAATAAAATTACATACACTTTCAAACAGTGACAAACTTTTCACACTTTTTGCGTTTTCGGTTCAGAGTGACGGTAGGTTGGGGGGGGGGGGCAGATAGAGCAAAGATCTATCAATTTATTGATAGATCTTTGTACTAGTACCAACAAGCACTTAACCTATGAACGAAACATATGGAAAAAAGGCAGCTATCGAACTTATTGTCAATGTTTTCCAGTGATGATGTTATTAAGTCGAGATGCAAATCAAAGGAACTAAATCTTTGAAACAGTCTAATAGTTTAATATAACCTTACACCGGTATTTACACAGCTGTAAATAAGGAAACACCAATAAGCACATTAATAATATAAATATTCCTTGTCTAAATATGTAAAAAGAAACGGATTGAAGCAATATATTTGTGTCTTTTAGATTCTTTGATTATCTTCGTCATTCTATGTGTGCCTTAGGAGGTTACATTACACTAAATCAGTTTGTATCCCTCCGTGGTCCCCACTTCAAAAGAGTTCCTTTTCTATTCGGGTTTAAAAACGATTTAGCAATCGATGCCATGCTTTTGTGATTATTTCATGCATCATATGTGTGTCTGCAATATTTTGGTGCATTTGATTGAGGATTACGTTGAAAGATTAACGTTTGGTGCGTTTATTGAAGCACGGGGCTTTTGTCGAAATTTCACTTCCGAAACTCTGTTTTCCGAAGGTGATTGCCTTTGGGCGAATTTAACTTTCTTAAAAATTGCGAGACCATATTTTTAATGCGTTTATTGAACATAGACAGATTTGTCTTCAAAATGATACCAGTCTTGCAGAATTGGCTATATAGGAAACACAAAAATTGCTTTGAAATGGAATTAGTGTAATTCAACCTAGCGTGTTGTATGAAAATGTTCATAGTGTTGTGTAACCTCATACAAATTTCCTACTTCCGATTTTGAAACCGAAAGTGAGCCATGCAATCAATGAATAAATTGTGAAAACTGGGTAAGAACTAAGCGTTTGCTACGTGATTGTTAATGAAAAAACTAATCGAGATATATGTATGTAATGTTTGTCCATCTGATAAATTAAAATTTTTCCTGTTAAGGGGCGGGAATATCACTTTCTGAAATGTTCAATAGTGGGTGGGGAAAGGTAAAATAATTATTCCTTATATTAGAATTCTATATTAAGTTTGGAACAATATGCACAACTAAAATAAAATAAACTTCAGTGAAACATGAACCTGTTCTAATGAAATCTTTCAAAAAGAGTAAATAATCAAATGTTTTCATCACCTTATAAACCACTTTCTTCTTGGGTCCTTATTTTCTTCTTTTATTCGTCAAACCACCACACCATCTGGAACCTATACCATGTTTTAAGATAATGTTAGAGTATCATTATGCTAATACATGTGTTTATAGTCTGATTATGAATACTTCAATCGACTTTTGACATTTGCCCCCTGATCACTGGGATATAAGTCATCTTTTTACATTCGGCGCAGTATGCAGCCACAGAATATTGGTTTATTTCC
>VMBQ01008740.1:0-35715 GCA_007657795.1 Dreissena rostriformis
GTTTTCTTTAATCTAAATAAAACACCTTTAAGCTATCACCTAACGAGTCCTTAAATGTGTACGTAAACATGGTATCTATAATAAGCCCTCGTCAGTTGTTGTTCTGGCAAAAATATACGTAATACATATGTGATGACGTTAAACATATTTTTAAAATTTAATTTAAATGACTTTCACTAAACTTGGAACTTTTTTAATTGACCTATAAGCAGGAAAGAAGTCATATACCTTATTGACAGTTCTGTATTGACTGTTAAAAATGTGTTAAAAAATTGTATTGTGTGAACTATAATTTGTTTGCTAGCACTTATAATTATATCAATTATTTAATTATATAATTATCAATAATTATAAAACTATCTTTTTCTAACAGAAATTACATATACAATTTGAAAACTATCTATTTCTGAAACTAAAACAGCAATATTCATTTAATAAACGATATCCTTCATGTGTATTATAAAATATTTGACTTAACAAAAAGTGCACACAACTAAAGGCGCCCTTGCATTATAGTGGTGGATGAGTCAGCCCAAAATCGTTCAAAGGACCGAAGCCGCGGGCTTCAAACCATACAATCTCATCTCTGTGTGAAGGCACCATACAATGCGTGGAGTTCAGCAGTAATCTTGATGTATTATACCGCACATGTTTAGTATTTATTATATGATTTGTATGACGGTATGTTATCATTGTTTTAATAACGACAGTCACCTGTTCTATCGTATTGTATATACACTGATAAAACCATATAATTATGTGAATACAGTATATTTATCACCACTCAAAAGTTACAGTTACATTGTCATTGGTCTACGTTAATCCAACGAATGATTTTGAAAATGATGGCAATATACCAGAATATTCGTTCGCCTCATTAAAAAGCTGACAGATTAGCGTTGAAGAGGTCTATATATACAATACAACTGTCAGGTTAAATAAAGATATATCTCAATCCGTTCTGCACCAGTTAATGTGTACTTCACTTCACTTTTTACCAGACCAAGTGACTAGCAAAACAGTTTTCAGACTGACACAATATTTTGTATTTCTTCTACGGGACGTATATCTAGACACACATCATACAGGTGCAATCAATCGATGTCTTTGTCTGTCTGTTCTTGACTCGTGAACTTGTGTAATGTCAACATACAATTTTTATAATAGGTTTTATAATGGGTATCGCTCTGTGAAAAGGGGGTTTAATTCGGACTGCACGGGCCAATCTGGGACGACACTTTACGCACATGCATTTAACCCCCTTTTCACAGAGCGCGACTCATAAGGTAATGACATATTTTCACCAATATCAGTATTCATCGACTATTCAACGAACTTAATAACGGGATCGAGTTCGAAGAATAAATTAAACATGTGTTTTCTAATCGAGTTCGAAGAAAAAAATACAAAAATGTTTCGTTATGTGTTGCATTCATGCAAAGACCTATATATATTATACGTCTTTGATTCATGGGATATTTTTTTTTTAAGAATTTGAAATCATGAACAGCAAATAGAACTTAACAAAACAAAAGATTTGATGGAGTATTGATGAACGAAATATACAAATTGATTGTATAGTAAATCAAACTGAAATTAAGATTGAAGTTTGTGTTTGGTGGAACAAAGTGATTTTCATGTTCGCATCGAACCATATATATCGTCTACTTTGTTCAGTCTTTTGTTAAATACATATAATATGTATATCAAACGTTGTGACACAAGTTACTATTAAAAGATAGCCAATCTCTTATTTAAATTCCTCAGAACCGATTCTAAGAAACACACCCAATCGATAATGCTAGACAACTTAATAATTAACATACCTCTTTGTCATATGAACACTCACTCACGCAAATCAATTTACAGTCGTAGCACCCGAGCGTTTTGTTTGCAAACATTTGGATGAATCTTGCATGTTTCTAGCGGTAATTCCCAAATGGCTATTACTGGAAGCTCTGAAAATCTTAACTCTGTATTGATCACTAAATAACCGAACGAGTGGTGTTCTGATTCACGTGTGTTGAAATCCTCACGTACTTTAGATAACAAAATCGCAGGTGTTAAATAACATTACTATTGATGTCATCGGTCAACAGGTGAAAGTGTAAAGCGGTAACAAAAGTGATCGTTATGAGAAAAATCAAATCAATAAATAAAATATTTACATTTACTCTAAAGAGAGAAACTTTTGTTTTGTTGTTCATGAACTTTTGATAAAATGACATTATGCGTATGTTTTGCAGAAACAGATTAAATTCAAACCAATGCTCATCATTTTACCTACGCTAACGTTCATTTGAGAACAAAACTTGAAACATCGCATTAGAAATACTCTGGCATTGTATTTCAGCAAACATATTTGTCAACGGAGCCGATAACATACAGTTGCAGTTGTTCAAACTATTCTTCCACACAACAACAAATTCCGACAACTTTACGTTAACTTTATACTCATGCAGCTTATGTGACTTATGAATCACATTAAACAGACATGTCAATATTGAAGTATCGATTAAGATAATTTCGCAAATGATGCCATTGAATCGGAATTGTGAGCTAAAAGATATCATCAGAGAACGCCAAAACAAAGTGCCAGTCTGAAATAGTGTTATAATTAATGTTGTTGTTATTAATCATGTATCATATTTTTTTTAATTGGAGCGTATTCACATAAGTACTTAACTATAACTTATTTAACACCTACTGGTTCAAAACTTAAATTATCGTTTCTTTATAGACAATATATTGTTTAAATAACCACTAAGTTACTGACTCTCTACTGGAGAATGTTAACATAAACAACCAATTTCCCACATGATTTACAAGGATTCATCGTATTTATTACTGTTTGTTTGAGGTGTGTGTAATTCTCTTATAAATAAGCTCACATGTTATTACAAAACGTTATTTTTTTAAAACCTGTGAAAACGAATAAAGTACTGTTCTGTTATGTTCTGTTAAGTGAGGTTCCCTGAGGGGAAATGCGTAGACATACAGACATAATGTCGTTTTCCAAATCCATTCAAATTATTTTTATTTGTTTTTGAGGAAGACTAAGGCATACTTGGAATAGCAAAAAGAAATAATAGCATTTTAAGTTACATAAACAAATTCTCATAGGTATCTATGTTCACCTTACATACTTTGACAATTACTAAGGTAGAAAGTTAAACAAAATAAATAACGATTACACACTTGTCATCGAAACTGTGTTTTATGTTACATGATTTGAAATATAATTAAGAAATATAATGGAAAGAAATTAAAAGCGAATGAAACGTCATAAACGAAATTTTCGACTTTGCATTGATAAACGACACTTGAAACACACATTGCTGATAACATAATATAGCTTTAAAAAGTTTGAACTTAAGATTAAAGTATTTAAGTGGCAAACAAATGTTTGTCGCAATATATAAATCAGCTCAAGTATTTCAACTCCTGCCTTGATTTCATTTTCCACAGTTTACACAATATCCCTTTTATTACATTATTTATATAAGATACAAAAAACACACCCTATAACAACCATACTTGCAAGATAGAGGAGGTATGTTAGTTGTTGGGAGTCATAAATCAGCTACTAACCTCCCACACTCATGGCTAACATGTGACATCATGAACAGATTTGTAATACACGTGAACCTCACTCTTGGAAAACATTGCTTAATGCATGTGCCTAAAGTGAAATTAATCATTCACTTTAAAAATGAAAATATTCATATACCACTCCTCTGGTTCTTCATCAATTTTATAGAGTCATGTGGGCTAATTGTACTGTAATATTGCATTTTATTTAAAGCTCTGTTTGTATTTGCATACACGTGGGTGTAATATAATCCGTGTCTGATGGATGCGGTCATATCTGAAACGCTACTGTGGATAGCGCTGCAAACATAAATTGGCTTTTGATTGATATTACTATTTACCTTTCACTGAACAAACCTAACGTTATTAGTGCATTAATGTTGTGTTTGCTTTACAAACATGGTCGTGCTATTGCCTGAGAATAAACCTTTTGTCTATTTAATGCGTTGCACTCTAATTTTTCTTAACAAGTTTACGCATGCAAAACCCGGAAGCACAGATTTACATTTGGTAATTTTAGTTTGGGCGATAACGCCTTTGGCATATTTTAAAGTGTCCTATTTGTAGATTCATTAATATATTGAACAACTTATTTAAAGTGTTATTCAGTTACAAAAGTTAGAAAAATGAATAAAACATGATCCGAACGGGAAAATGATTCTGTTAATCAGCTTATCAAATTTAAACAATGTTCATTTATTCTTTTTGAATTTGAGCTAATGGCTAATGCCCAGACGTAGATATTTTTGTTTGTAGATGGACATTCCGATTTGCAGGGTTGGTTCTTTGCCACACACGTCGCATTTCCTAGAAATGGCGAGAACATGCACAACTTAAATAATTTCATCATTTGTGAAACATTGTGCTCACATGAATATACGAATTTGGAATTTAAGCGTGCGTTTCTAGTATGTGACCATGAGATTCATAAGACCATTTTTACTATGCACATACAGCATAATAAATTAAGTATATTTTGCCGTTCTATTACCACTTTAGAGAAAATAAATTATATATTGGTACTCTTTTGAGAACGGGAACACGCTATATGTTTCCTTTCGGATTAGATAAGTGCCCGATAAGTGGAGTTTAACACGCGCATGAAGTTCATATTTATCCAACATACCTGTAAGATATCATTCTATCGAGAAATGTCATCAACTACCTTTCCCTATGTAATACATTATGAACCCAAGGTGCTGAGTTCACTAAGCGCATATTTTCCCGGTGGAAGCCTTATCAGCATTGATTCATTTGATACGTATAAGTCCAAAAAAAAGGTCAATGTCCAGAAAGAACGAAGTCAAGAAGAAGAATGGGTGTTCAATTGAAGTATCATAAACGATGAAGTAAGAATTATTAATGTTAAGCGAACGATATTTAGTCCAAAAGTAGGTAAATGTAAATGTCAATATTATGCAAGTTCCAACGCAATCGGTTTGATGATAGAGGAACCGTGTCATTTTGGGTAAACCAAGAATTTTGAACCTCTAAAATAATCTCAGTCCATATGAAGGTCCGTATCAAGCTTCACATGAGGTAAGGTGATGTTGGTGTGTTGATAGCGTTCAAAAACATCATTAAATCAAGTATCAAAGTTGTGCAAGATTTTCATGTTTATGTTGATTCATGTTAGACTAAACGCGTTATTTTGGGTTAACCAAGAATTTGGACCTTCTGAAAAAGTCTTAAAGTAGGTCAATACCAAGGTCAACATGATGTCAGGTGATATTGGGTTGATTATTGTTTTAACATATATCACCCATTCAATTATTAAAGGTAAACAGAAAGCATAAAGTCCGTTTATTCTATTACACTATGTTAATGTACATCGAGTAATCTTTCCTGATACAATCAGCCCTTGATACTCAAAGCAATGTAACTTTTGTAAAATGGCATTTACGTTATGCCTTTAGTAATCCCGACATTTTTTTAAAACTCTAAACACAAGATTTTCCGATTTTCAAATGTTAAAAATAAAAAAATAACTTTCTGACAGCGAAATTAAAACACACTTAAAGGTGTTTTTGAACGTTCTGTTCGGTTGTATGTTAAGAAGGCTGGTACATCTACAGTACAGGGTAACACTATATTTAATATTTGAAATTAAAGGAACTGTTGAGTTTATAAAGACGATCCTTTTTAGATACACCCAAACTGATAGTTGCTACAAATCGATTTAATTTCCATAAAGTAAAGTGAGAGGCGTTAAGCCATATACTGGTCTCTATGGCTGTATATATGCTATATAATCGGTACATTTGAAAAAAAAAATTGTTTGTGCTCAAACATGTGCCATGGAGTTATTTGCCACCACTCATTAATTGTCTTGTAGCATGTGTCCAACTTTAAAGTGAATTATTTTTTTTAAAGTATTTTTTTGTTTTTTTGTTTGTTTGTAGAAGCGATGTGTTTAACGATTTTTACAAAGAAATGTTATTTTGTTATAATGATTTTGAGTCTATTTTATACGTACATGTTTTAACATATTAACTTCCGACCGAGAACATGCATCATGTTACCTTTCAGATTGAGATAAGAGCAATTTATTGCATGCCAAAATTTCATATTTATACGCCATGCGTTGAAGATATCCTTCTTTTAGCAAATGACATGAACTGCCATTCTATCAAGAGTTGACATGAACTGACAGAGGCATAGATTCGCCAACACCGACACTGGGTAATAAACTATTTTGTTGATGGAAGACCCCACATTTTCAAATGGATGGTGCATATATATATTTTTTAAACACATGCATTTAAATAAATACCCGTTTCCATTAATACAATTGCGGCTCTTTTGTGGTTTTTGTATACATATTTACTTGTTTTGTGTTTTTTCTAACATATAAATTCAAAATCTGAACGAACACATTTAATTCGTTATTTCTGTATTATGCAACAATTATAAGACAATAATATTCAAGAAAATACAATGAACAATATGCTAGCATATGGTTACTGTTTCTTGTAATTATATAAACCAATTATACTTATCCTTGAGAATATTCAGACACAATACACAACAGCGATTGTAATGCAATTTGTTTAATGACCATTACACTACATCACATGATTCCGTTTTAATTAGTTACTGATTTCATTTTAGAACATTTCTTTTATGTCTTATAAACATAAGTTTAATCAATTTAGGGTTATGTTGAAAATTACATAATGCAAACAGACTGGGCAACAATTGATAAAGGGTCCATGATTAAAGTACAGAAAGGACATTAGTCATTATTGTATCAGTTTCTTAACTCTATCCTGCAAACATGTCTGTCATACACGCAGGACGCTGTGTGAAGGATGCAATCGCATAGTAGAATTATTTATGTTGCTTAGATACGAGTTATACATGAATTATTTAACAGTCAGTAGTAGTTTATGCCATATCTCTCTTATTTGCGGATAATACGGTATTTGTAATACGTTTATGCCCAAGGCTTTAGAAAATACCAAGTACTAAACGCGCCAAAGATTAACCGTTCCTTTCTACAAAACTGCAATCTTTCTGTTGTTTTCTGCTTCCTTTGAGTGTTAGAATACAATCCTTGTGACAGTCGAAATCAAAGTCATACAGTCATGCGAACAATTCCTTCGATTGGTTAGTGCCAATGTTAAAGATGCAAATAGAATATATACTTAAAAATCGAAAGGTTGAGCGCACCAAACATAAGTGCATATGGACAAAGCATATTAGCACCGATATATTCGATATTGTGTCACTAAAGGAAATACATATTTGTCCTTTGATTTTAGCTTTCCATTTTGTACAAGGACTGTCCTTTTGCAAGTGTAACATTCATCCACTGTCTTTTAAAGACGCACGTGTTATACGAAAGTTTCAAGCACTTGGGCAAAATTAATATTGATACCACAATTGGCTTTGTCGAAAAGCAAATATGTCATACTTGCGTTGCTACATTGAGGATCAACATTTGCTCGCAATATAATGTCAATTTGATATTTTTGTCCCGAAACAAACTCACACATGTAAGGATAATACAACGAAATCAAAATGCCATTAGTTCAAGATCGAATAAATTACAGACGAAAGCAACTTGGCTTTCTTTTTACAACTATCGGCGTTTTCCTCGAAACTAACTTGTTTAGTCACAGAACGTATGATAGATCGGTGTGAAAAGGGTTTTATTCGTTTCGTTTTTTTTATTCAATTGTACAAGTATGCTCAAATTGAATGTGGTTTTCCCATTTCTTATTTGGAATTTTATCCTATTTTCTGTCTTGTGCAAATATACATAACTATAAAGCATACTTTACATATTCAATCATGATATAGTGCATGCATTTCTTTCCCTTTTTATGTTTAATGTCGTCTTCAATTTAATAACTTTCATTCAGCTGAAATGACTTATGAAACGCATTAAACAGTTATATCCATATTTCAGTATCAATATATATACTGACATTGCATCGGTACTGTGTCGAACTTAAATGAATAAAAGGCAGCTTTGAAGAGCGAAAAGGGAATCTATACTGTCAGTGTTTTGTAGACAGATTTGTATACTAAGACGCGTGCAGTAGGATCTTCCGTCATTCAAATAGACTTAACTTATATGTTGAAGTGATGTAGATGCGTGAATCAGTTCGGAGTGATGGGCGGGAGTTGATAAATAATGTAATGTAAAAACTACTACAGAAAACAGTTGATTTGACCAGCGAATCAGAAATCAGAGTTCTAGATACACACTTATATAGAAGGCAGTTATTAATTAGGTTAATAAATACTGCGTGCGTTCAGGAAGATATAAACATGCCCCTAGCCGTCACAACGGCTACTTCACATTTAAATGTCAAATCCTAAATTTATTTGATAGTGGTTACTCTACATGAATGACTAAAATCTGGGTTGACAATTAAAAATACTTTTTCCATTTAATAGCGCATTCAATTGCCATACACTGGGATTTTAAAAGGTTTCATTATAGTTATGAATAGTAACTTTCTGTAAAATGTGCCTGATAACCAAATCGTGCAAAACCAGACAAAATTGTTATAAAGGCTTCTCCCACTTCCTGTTGTACAAATCGTAGGGTTAAAAAATGTCCTTTAAAACTGTATATTTGTCCTTTGGGCGATAGGCAAGATGTTAATAACAATGAAAGAATCAAGTACAAGCTATCTGACAGACAAATGGTAACGTAAAAAATTTCGTCGAAAGTTCAAAGATTCTGTATGATGCAGTGAACGCCAAAAAACAGTGTCATTCTGACATACTGTTAACTGGGGTTTCCCGATCAAATATGACATACATAACATAATATCAATTCTGAAACTTGTTGAATACAGTATTATTGGAATGGCAAAAATAAAACAAAACATGTTTTGTGTTGTTTTTTTTACAAATTTTCAGCAAGTTTCAATTTTCACTTTACATAATAAATGTAAAATTGATAAAATAATAACAGAATGTAATAATAAGACGTACGATGTACATAGAGGTATATTGAAAAAGGCAATATTGCAATATGTTAATGCATCATCATTTTGTTTGTATTGCCGCATTTTTCGCCGTTTTCAACATTATTTCAATAATATCATGCAGCCAATTAACCTATTCACTTATTGCCTGTTTAGGTGTGTTTATCTCGAATACAAGTCACAAGGAACAGTGTATATCTGATCCCGACGAATCCACGGGCATGTTCTACGCAACTGCAAAACTGCAAGTGCCACGGCCCCACTTTGTGGCGCAATTGTCGCAAGAGGTAAAAAGTGGACAACCAGTCTGGGACTCAAACCGCTATCAAGACGAGTGCTCTACCAAGTGAGGTACCCGGGTTGTTTGCACACATTATCACCAATCCCGCTCACGTTTGGTATTGTTAAATGTTCA
The DNA here is from genome assembly GCA_007657795.1 of Dreissena rostriformis. Classification (NCBI taxonomy): domain Eukaryota; kingdom Metazoa; phylum Mollusca; class Bivalvia; order Myida; family Dreissenidae; genus Dreissena; species Dreissena rostriformis. Next base: position 9,454 of record VMBQ01008740.1, read on the forward strand.
CCAGTAAGCACATACTTTTGTTATTAACTCTCAACAAACCAACTTGAATAAGAGGCAGGAGTGAATGACTGTAGTAATAATTTCATGCCCAATACCCACACAAGATGTGTATCCGGGCATATCCTCAAAGTAGTCCAGCGCTCTATCCACCGGGCCAGTATTCACCAACCAATTCTTAAACTCAAGTCTAAAAGTAAAGAATATCCTTAAAACTTAAATTTTCTAAAAGTATACTACAGTTCAATATGCCATAGACTTTTAACACATCTTACTGCACAAAACTTCATTGAGAACAATTTATTAATGACGTAATTAACATATGTAGCCTGTATATGTTCAAACGCTGAACGTATGTTTTTATTCCGTCGAAGTATATTCTTTATTCTTCGGTCTAAGAATGGGTATGAATACGGGCCCTGAGCTAACCGGTCCCTGCTTGGCATCAGTATCAGTAGCGACATGCTACATAGTTTCAAGATTGTCGACGACTCCGTTATGATAAGCCCCATTTAATCGAATATGAGTATCGCTATGATCTGAACTTACACTTTCCTTATCCACATCACTTAATCAATTCATCTCTATCTCTTCGTTACGACTTCGCAACATTTTTGGCGTATGATTGAAGGCGTCATGACGGTTTATGACGTCACGGTTTATGACGTCATGATCCGAAACGTATATTATACTTGCCTGTGGACGCTTGTTATTATCAACAGTTGAGGTGAACGTCAAAATTCCCTTCACTGTCCGCAATATCTTCACAATAACCGATTTTCTTAGTAAAATATACAACCAAGGGTCGAGGATTTGATTAATACTGGCCAGCCGTACTCCTATAAGGTCCGCGCGATAATTGATCCGACCGGTTGTTTGGTTGATGAGGATATGGATCTGTAACGATAAAATACGTGTATATTAGAAGACTCGTGGGATTAAATAGAGATGGGTCCAATTGATGTTTTGACTGGAAAAGGCAAAAAAAAAAATAAAAAAAAATAAAAAACAATTTTACTATAACGTGAAAAAGCAAGCAGTTAACCTTTAATGGGAAAAAGTAACACAGTACAAGAACGAAAAATCGGTCACTACTTAATAACAAAACCTAAGCGTGTGACACAATAACAACGTCAAGCGGATAATCATATTATAAACCATGCAAAGCAAGAAGAATTTGCTCAAAACGAGTTTATAATTTATCGCTGCTTGATTAATGCCTCGCGCCATCTTTTTCATCGGTTCACATTAACAGGAACCGTGCTCAAAAGTGGTAAACGGCGCTACACCGACAAAGGCTTCACAATTTCGAAATATGTGTAAGAGATGGAACGCGTCGTTTAAACATCGTTCGCTACTTACCGTAAGAGGAAACCAGCAGGTGGTGAACACGATAGTTATCGCCCCTAGAAACCACATCATATGCGTCTCTTCTTCTATTTTAAACTTGGAGCGACCGCTTCCGGACATGCGCCTCTTCATCGTCGGCGACGTGTTCAACTTCCGGCGACGCATCTTAATCAACGTCACCATGACGATGGCGTTCATAATGATGATGGTGCTGATGATGCCGACGTTGAGAAACCCGTACGTGTACGCGAACGCCGTGTCCGTCGGCGACTCTCGGTGGAAGTTCAGGAAGCACCAGGAACCCGGAAACTGGTGCGCGTAGCTCCCGAATCCCAGAAACGGAAGTGAACAAAACGCCGCAACGAACAGCAAGCAACTCGCTATCAGCACGTATATTTTCCTTCGAGTCAACACGCGCTCGTGACAGTACGGGAATGTGATCGCCAACACGCGTTCCACGGACAGGCAGCACACGAATATGGGGATTATAAGACTTTGCGAGACCATGAAGAAACCATGATACTTGCACACTGCTTCCCCTCCCACCCATTTCAGATTATTAGCGTACACGATAATGGCGATGGGGCCCACTAGCAACTGGCCCAGTAAGTCCGTCCACGCCAAGGCGGAAAGCAGTATGTAATACAGCGACTTCTTCATCCGCGTTCGCGCAGTGTACAATACAATCAGAGCGATTATATTCCCTATAACGCCAGATGAAAACATCGCGATTGGCGTTGCAAGGCTTATGCCGAGCCCGTTTTTGTCGCAGGCGGAGGAGTTGGCTTTAAGGCCGTTGCAAATGGTATCAAGGTCTTTGTCCAGCCTCATTACGGACACAGTCAGGTTGCTATGAACATCGCTTATGTTGAGGTTAAAACTGTCGGGATAATTTGACACCGCCATGATGGCAATATGGTACTTTCTGTCTGAAAGTCAGATGTTGCCTGAAATGAGAATAATATTTGCTTAAATGTATTGGCGCTAAAAGACAAATGAAGCGAACATATTTTGAAGATTTATATCGTAAAGATTCCTAATATAAATTATTTATTTTGATGGGCGACAACAGCAGGTATGAACGTTATTTATTCTGTTGTATTTTTTTACCAAGCTTATTTTGGCCAATAGATTAGTGATCATTTCTCGAATCAAATTGCTGGCCTCTCACACTACTGATAAAAACCAGGTGAAGGCCATCTTTCCATGAGTGGTAACTCATATACCACTTAAATTCTGCAAATTGCTATAAATCTCATTTCTGCAAATTGCTATAAATCTTACTTCTGCTAATTGCAATAAATCACGGCCACTTTTGCAAATTTCCAGAAATTTGCATATTTTCAGAAATTTGCATACAGTGACTCATAATGTCAGAAATTAACATATTGGAATAGTATATACAGATGGTTTTGGGGAGAAAAAGGGAGGACGGGGGAAACGGATGGATGCTTTGAATAAATATTATTGAAAACTTGTGCTTTACTAGTCTACTGAAATATACTTGTTATTTCTTATCATAATAGTGTATTTCTTAGTGTATTTCTTATCGTATTTCTTTGTGTATTTCTCGAATAAAAGTTAAAGTGTGATTGTGAAATAAAGTTAAGAAGAAGATATTCGACTCAGTTTGAATTTAATACTTGATAACAATTTCAGCTTGGACAGGTGGCAGCAAAATTACCGCTTTTAATTGCCAAAACTAATCCATGCTGTTTTGAGCCATGCGCTAAATGACCGTGGGAGCAAACGGTTACAATTCTAAAGCTAAACATAAAACAGTTCCGTTCGCGGTATCCTGTAAACAACCAAAACATGTGAAGGAATGTAGGGATTTGTTTATGAAGGGAAGATGGTAATCGTTTAGAAGTAATAAATATAATCAAAGTGCATTAGGCTACGATTTTACTGTTGTTGTGGGCTTGTGAGATGGATGTGCGATTGATACTGTACTGTCTAAAATATCATACGTTTTTTTCTGTTTAACATGGTCATTAAAATCGCATCTGTTGCACTTAATTGTATACACGGATCCAAATATTCAAAAGCTATGCGCACCGTTAACAACATGTTAATTTCAATTGTACATATTGACCATTTTTTAACATTTTACTCCTACAAGACTGTCTTATAAACGTTTAAATGTAATTTCAATTCGGTTTTGTAAACAAGTAGTGTTGCTTGCTTCAAACAATGCATTTCTGGCTTAAACAGGATCGACGGAAAAACGGGAAAACGGAAAACAATATTTGAATAAGGAACCCTGAAACGTGATAATTTGATCCGCGTTCTGTGAAAACTGGGCTGAATGCATGTGTGTAGTGTCTTTGATGACACTTTACGTACATGCATTAAGCCCAGTTTTCCCAGATGGCGGCTCATTTTTATTTGGCCTCAACCACTTGATTTCTGGAATTTCTATAGATAATTTGATTTCCAAAAATATAAAGAATCATGTCTTTTACAAGCATTTGATCTTTAAAGGAAACAGACAGGAGTGAATGCATACACTGGTATCAATGCGGTAAGGAAAAGGAAAAAAACAACAACAATAAATGAACAATTGAACCCTATGTCGGGCTTGTTTGGCCGTCGATCGGCAAAGAATATCGAAAAACAGAATATAATCTCTCATAAATGTTGATAATGTAGATTATATTTCGTGAAAAGGCAACACGATCGCCGAGTTAAGTTTGACATATAATAAAACTGTCTGTCAGAAGTAATAAAGATAATCCAAGTTCATTAGGATACGATTGTATTGTTGTGGGATTGTCATGGGATTGGCATGTGTAGTGTATTGTATACAAGATTTTACTTTTTTTTTCTGTGTAACATTGTCATTAAAACCGCATCTGTTGCACTAAATTGTATACACGGATTCGAGTACTCAAAAGCTTAACGCACCGTTAACAACATGATAATTGTATTTGTATATATAAATTGTTTTGATAAACGTAACTTTGATAACCTTGTCTTATAAACGTTTAATTGAAATTAAAATTTGGTTTTTATATAAAAATGCAGTTTTAAAATCTCTGAACAGATAAAACATCGCTAAAGATCATGTGTCAGGTTAATTAAAGGGACACTGCATTATTTAAGACCGTCAACAAGCACAGAGGCAGATACCTCTATAATTTGTATATAACAATTCCATTACATTAAATTGATTATAATAAACATCTTATAAGTTAAACGACCTTATCTTAGATTGGCAATTAAAAAAACAACAAAACCCGAAACACAACAACGTCACTGTTCTACAAAAGTCCCACCGTTTTCTTGATGTGTACAAGATCAGATGCATTCACTTTAGTCAAAGTAAAAAACCGCGTTAATTTTAATTAGGCCCAATAAATCCAGAGATTTGCAAGCCGACACACTTTCATATCTCAAAGTTTCACCTCGCGCCCAGATAGAAACTGTGTTTATTGCTGATGAACCATCTTGCTTGGCAGATGGGATTAGCCTTTAATTAATACGGGGAAATAATCCATGTAATTGTTATATTGCCTCTCGGTGTAATAGCTGAAAAAACGCACCATAGTCATAATATAAAATCCATGCATATTTACATATAATTTAGGCAATATTAATATCATAATACTCTACTATTTTATCAACATTATTTCGCACATTTTTTTTCGTTTCACTATGCGACATTTTTTTCTACCTTATTATTGGTTTTAAAGTGTATAATTCACAATTACAACACAATTTTCAAATGATAGTTCCGCATTCGCCAATAAACAATGGTTTGGCTTTCTGTGTTCGTATTCACAAAGCTCATTAGGGAAATCTTAAGGACATTATTTTCTTAAACTCAACCAATTCCTGAAGTCCCTCGCAATTTCATGTTTTGATCTATTTTCATTAAATCGTATCAAACAACCACACGTTGCTACACTGGTTTATAATTTATCCTTATGTTAGCATAAAGCATCCGATTTAATAAAGCAAATATGGTTTGCAATTGTCCCCGAGGTGCAACTTAAGATAAGATTTTCCTTAGGATCTTTGTGAATACCGGCCCTCGCAAGAAGGAAAACAGCCAGGAGTTCGTAAGTTCGAATTTTTTAATAATCGCCCATCAGATCGACAAAAACTTGTCTATAATTGTTGATTTAAAATAACAACAATACTGTGGTGAGAATTCCAATTGTTCTAGTAGAATAACTGTTCAGACTTATTTTAATTTACTCGCAATTTTGGTTATATAAAACCCAACACTTTAATAATGTTCTTGTTCTTTATTTTACCTTTTTTCTTACTTTAATTAATTTTAATACTTTCGTACACAATTTAACAATAATATCCAAATAAAACGGTTTTTACATTAACACATAATTTAAGTTCTTTCCTTATTCTTAGCAAAATTCAACTGCTGTTCTTTTCTTATTGCTGGTCCAAATTGAACTGTCACTAAAAACTGAGACTGAAACATTTCTAAAGAATGTGGTGTATTATTTCAAAGAGATGGAGAATTAACATTTTCTCTGATTAACATAAACAGAACAAACAGAACAGAACAAATATTTTATTTCACTTAAGCATATAACAGCTCATCGNACGACACTTTACGCACATTCATTATGCCCATTTTTCTCAGAACACGACTCAAATTGTCCACACAATCGAGACATAAGATCGTCCAAGCAGTATGACTGAATGAAATCTGTATTTTGGATATTTTACCGAGTAACATGTTGTACTCGTTTTATGGTAATATTTAATTTCATTACTAGCGAGTCAGATACGAACATATAAACTAGAATGAAATAAATAGTTCGTGTGTTAAGTAGTTTCAGAGGAGAATCACTTATCAGCACATGCTTATCAGAAACGACACTTTCCGCCTAGACTGGATTTTCGTTTAGAAGCGACTTTCCTTAAACGCTAACAATAACTTAAAACAGGCTAATCTGGGAAGATACTTTACGAAGATGCATTTTGCCCGGTTTTCCCATAGCGAGGCTATATTATTACTTTGTAAATCAAACTCCTAAATTGAACTTGTTTAATATATGTTTCTTAGGTCGAGTGCGTGTCAGAATAGTGGTCGCAGTGGATGAATGTATATGGTGTTCGCCTAGCGTCCGGGGTGTCACGGGTTCGATCCCCACTTTGTGAGAGTTCTTTAGATCTCCCAAAAGACACATAGTACACGTTCTACACATGAAACGGACTCGTTTTGATAAGCCATGGGCTTTGGGTGATTTTTTTTTACTAAAAGTAATTTGAATTTTGGCGTGGTCTTGAATTGTGGGAGAAGCCCGAGTACCCGCAGGAAACCCCACCTGCCCGATATGGTTATCACCAACCAACCTCACATGCTTCTTTGAACGGCGATTGAACTCATCGTCGTATTCTAGCCAGTACACCACGTCTAGACAAATAATTATCTCTTTAATATTAACAATTTCCGATAATGAGAGTATGTATCCAGATATATAATTCCAATAATATATCGTAGGCAGTTGAAGGGTTGGTAAATATTGCACCCTGAGTGTTGTCTACCTATATAATGCATTCTACGTATAGTAATAAGGGGTATATTATTTCAAGAACCAAATTCCTTTGAAATTGTGTTTTTTATACGAACGATATTTAGTTGCGTAATTTTAAAGAAATTCTCTTAGGGGAAGGGGCCTATATGAGGCCCTTGCTTACAAAGGAAAATAGCCCAGATTAGAGCTTACCTGCCATCTGTTTCTTAGTCATAAAAATACAGTATGCAGACACAAACCAACGTTACTTCACCTTGGAAGACAGTATGCTTTACTAATTACATGTGAACAATATTTTAATGATTTTTTTGTTTGATAAAAATAAGCTGGTAACTGAATTTCTCTGTTACACATTCAGTTTTTTTTTGTCAACAACACTTATTGGAGAAGGATAACACATTAAGAAAATATACAATTAAATTCGTTAATACTAGGTGCTGGTAGTTTTTTATATGATTTCCTTAGCCAAACATTTTAGTTCATAATTATTTCCTGTGCAGAATTCTGAGAATACTCTAATGTTAATATGACTTTTTCAGAAAAATACAGTTTCCAAACCCATACATCGAGCCGAAGCAAGCATGGCTAGAGAACATGGACACCATTTCTTCAGAGAAACTTGGCATCATTGACCTTCACCCTGATGTGTTTGGGACGCCACCGAGAATGGACATTCTGCATGAAAATGTGGTCTGGCAGCACAAATACCGCTATATTAAAAAGCGCTCTCCAAAGGGGACATGGACAAACGTCGGCGTAAACCATTACCGCAGAAAGGAACGGGTAGAAAGCGTGCTGGAAGTTCCAAAGCGTGTAACTGGAAACATGGAGGAAGTGCGCATGGACCCCGAGGGCCTTACACCACGTATTACATGTTGTCGAAAGAGAAACGAGAACTCGGTCTGAGGATCGCCTTGTCGGTGAAATATGCTCAGGACGACCTACACATAGTGGACTCTCTGGAAATCCCATCAGACGATCCGGAATATCTTCAGGAATTGATTGACACTCGTTACTGGGGCTTCTCCGTCCTGTTTGTCGATGACACGGACGTGATGCCCGTCAACATGTCGCTTGCAGCAAGTGAGTTCGAACAGTACAATCTCCTGCCCGTGTACGGGCTCAATGTGAACAGCATCCTCAAACATCATACCGTGGTGATGACGTTAGCTGCTGTGGAAAAACTGGAGCAGAAACTTCTGGAGCAGATGCACAAAGCTGATGTTAGAAAATAAGAAAGGATTTTATTGTTTGATTGGACCTAGAATCAGTTCTGCAATAACTGATATAGATAATTATAGATTATTAATCAGGGACGACGCTTTACGCACATGCATTAAACCCCCTTTTTCACAGAGCAAGGCTCATATGAACTTTTTATTGTCGCCAGCCGCTACTCGATGCCTATCATATACACTTAACGTGTATCTAAAATCATGTGTTAATTTTATCGTTTGCTGCGTCTCTCAATCATGGTTAGAAAACGAGTGTCCTGTGCACTTCAATTATGTTTTTGTATTTCGAGAAGTTAAGGAGGGCCGTCCGCGCCCGGAGTGTGACCCAGCACTCCTATATTTTTTAGCTCACCTGAGCACAACGTGCTCATGGTGAGCTATTGTGATCGCCTTTTGTTCGTCGTGCGTTGTCCATCGTGCATCGTCAACATTTACCCTGTAAACACTCTAGAGGCCACATTTATTGTCCAATCTTCATGAAACTTGGTCAGAACATGTGTCACAATAAAATCTTGGACGAGTTCGAAAATAGTTCCGGTTGGTTGAAAACATGGCTGCCAGGGGGCGTGGCAGTTTTTCTTATATGGCTTGAGTAAAACCTTGTCAACACTCTAAAAGTCACATGTTTAGTCCAATCTTCATGAAACTTGGTCAGAACATGTGTCCCAATAATATCTTGGACGAGTTCGAAAATGGTTGTGGTTGGATAAAAAACATGGCCGACATGGGGTGGGGCATTTTTCATTATATGGCTTTACTGTATAGTAAAATCTTGTTAACACTCTAGAAGTCACATTTATTGCCCAATCTTCATGAAACTAAGTCAGAACATTTGTTCTTATGATATATTAAATGAGATCGAAAATGGTTCTGGTCTGTTTAAAAATATGGCCGCCAGGGGGCGGGGCAGTTTTCCATATATGGCTATAGTTAAACCTTTAATTTACACGCTAGAAGTCACATTTATTGTCCAATCTTCATGAAACTTAGTCAGAACATTTTTTTCTTATGATATCTTAGATGAGTTCGAAAATGCATGGTTCTGGTCTGTTGAAAAACATGGTCGCCAGGGGGCGGAGCAGTTTTCCTTATATGGCTATAGTAAAACCTCGTTAACACTCTAGAAGTCACATGTTTGGCCCAATGCCCATGAAACTTCGTCAGAATATTTGTACTTATGATATCTGGGCTGAGTTCGAAAATGGTTGAGATCCGGCCATTAATAAACATGGTCGCAAGTGGGCGTGGCATTTTTCCTTATATGGCTTTATAATAAAACCTTGTTAACACTCTAGAAGTCACATTTATTATCCAATCTTTATGAAACTTGATCGGAACAATTGTTCTAACAATAGCTCGGCTGAGTCTGAAAATGGTTATGGTTCGTTGAAAAACATGGCCGCCGGGGGTTGGGGGCAGGGCAGTTGTCCTCACATGGCTATAGTGAAAACTTGTTGGCGCTATATAAGCCACATTTATTGGCGAATCTCCATGAAACTTGGTCAGAACATTTGTCCCAATGAAATCTTGGCCGAGATTGAAACTGGGTCATATGTTTCCAAAAACAAGGTCACTTGGTTAAATATAATTTGTTTTGTTAAAAGCCACTTTTTTGGTCCAACCTTCATAAATCAGCTTGCATTTTTTTCAGAATAGTCCAGTTCCTTTGGCTCTTAGGTGAGCGGCTTAGGGCCCATGGCCCTCTTGTTTAAATTACTAGACTCACAGAAGTTGTGACGAATTTCGAATGTTAGCTGCATTTTTCAGCTATTTCGTTTTTACTGACTCGTGTCACATTCAATGTTGGCGTGGTCTTGTGCTGTGGGGGAACGGAGTACCCGGAGTAAACCCCAGCTGTTAGTTTTGGTAACCACCAACCAAACTGACCTGCGCCGGGAGCGGGGATCGAACCCCTCGGGGTTATTGCGTTTCAATATTTCCACGTGCAAAATGATGAAACTATACATACCCAACGTGCTAAAGCATCCAATCGTCACGGATACTTATTAACATTCGGTTTTGTTAATTTTCTTTTGCTAACGAGGACAATCTATACAAAAATATGCAGGTGCGCTAGTTAACATATTGGTAAATATGTTTGTAAAGTTTCAGCCCTCTAGCAGCAATATTTATTAAGTTACGTACGACACTTGTATTGTATTTTTATGCTAAGTAGTGTGATATGAAGAACGATCTAATCAAATATTGTGTTGCACTAATTTACTTGCTTGCAAATAGTTGTGTAAGGTCTGTAAGGTTTTATTCCTAATAAACGACGTACTGACGGAAAGGCGGACGATTAAATCTAAATACACCCCTCTTAACCATGTTAACATGGGGACATACTTATTGTACACTCGAGGTATTGCGCTTGTGATAAACCTATGTCAAATACCGGTACATACATGTAGTGGTGTGTAAAAACAACGAGCTAGGCGTAATTATCTCTAAATTTATTCAGTCTGGTACAGTTTGCCAATAATTAATTTAATCAGTTGCCGCTGGTTAAGATGTTTGCACCTGAATGAAATTATTATATACAACGTAAAACACAAACACAAAAAGCACAAGAAGAAGAAAAAAAAAACACTTTTATAAGGTTTTGTCTGATAAGTTAGAGAGATGAATTAAAATCATTGCTATGTGTTTCTAATTATATTTGATATTGATTTCGTAAAACAATAGACCTCATTAATTCTGAATTAAAGACAATGTCTTTCCTAAGTAAATACATACAGTCATCTTACAGTGTATTACATGTAGTGTGTTTGACGTTTGAGCAAATCTAATCATTTATTAAAATTAGTTCTTAATAAACGCATCCCTTAACTTGTGTTAAATGACAACAAAACAAAATAACCTACTATAATTCACACGACACATTAATGAAGTGATACCGATGAATCAATTCCTCTATGCCCAAGCCGAGCAGATTATTAATAATATAACGTCTTATCGCAAATCATGATATCTTACGTAAAATAACATTTCAATGATATACATAGCACATTATTATGCTTTTGAAAAGAAAAAAGCCCAATGTCTAAAATGATTGAATACGTATTTTATAGTAGTATTCTCTTGAAACAAAACATGATAGATGTTAAATAAGACTGGTTATATATTCATAACAATTAGCGCCAGTAGAGCAATCAGATGAGCATTGCATGACATTGTGAAACCGCTGTCGGCTGTGTGACCCTTCTTGTTGTTGGAACCTGTGATCTGGTTCCCCAAGTAGACAAAGACCTTGAATTCCCCGGTCAATGTCTGTATACGACCAATCGATGACTGTGGTTGAACATCCAGCTGTGTCTTATCGAGTGTAAACGGCAGGATCGGAGAACCTTCAAATAGTTACAAAGACATAAATGATTAAATATGAATACTGAATCCGCTAACGTCAAACACAATCTTCGTTTCGACGTCGTTTTTGTAGTCTTTTGAAATGTTGCTGTTGTAAGTAGTATAGAATGAAGAAGCTGGCGGCCATTTTTTGTGGTGCCGGTGGTGCCGGTTGAGGAGCGCGACTATTTTGTTAGGATTTTAGGATTTAGGAGCTAGGAGCAGGTCAAGTCGATCGATAGTCCAGGTGCAAGGGTGTGATTTATTGGTTTTCACCTGGTGCTGTTATGTATGTATTCGCTTAGGGGTATGGTCATGAATCGGTGTTCACTGTTTTCGGTGTAATTCACCTGTCAGTTGTGCGTGACTTTTTGGTATTAGATTGTTAAGCGATTCCACATTATCGGCGCGTAAACGATTTAAATGATTGGCGCCTTTCTTTTTCATGCGAACCCTATATATTTTTGAATGTAAGAAAAGCGAGAACTTGTTTGGTATTGTTCCTCACAATGTTCGTTAACAGTGTGGTCATTGAAAGAAAAACAAGATAAAATCAGATTACGTTTTAAGAATTCTAATAGTATTTGTATGCAGATTTATTTAATGGTATTATCTACGTTATGTTACTTATACATTATATTATGCTTATTCCAAAGTAAGCGGTTTGATTATACCGACATTTTCGAAATCCAGAATTTATATTCATCGATGTTACATTGATAAGCGGTTCCACAGTATCAACGCGCAAACGATTTAAACTATTGAACTATTGACGCTTTTTTCACACGAACCTGATCTATTTTTTAATGTATTTGAAAAGCGAGAACTAGTTTGGTATAGTTTCTCACAATGTTCGTTAACAGTGTGGGCATAGAAAGAAAAACAACAATTATGAACATTATGCAGTAAATTATGATAACAAGATAAAACACTTACTAATGACTGGTTAACACACTTGGACTTGAGCAATCAATTATGAGATCAATATCTTTAATACCAAAAAGTCACGCACAACTGACAGGTGAATTACACCGAAAACAATGAACACCGATTTATGACCATACCCCTAAGCGAATACATACATAACAGCACCAGGTGAAAACCAATAAATCACACCCTTGCACCTGGATCGACTTGACCTGCTCCTAGCTCCTAAATCCAAAACTCCTAACAAAATGGCCGCGCTCCTCAACCGGCACCATTAACGTTTCCCAATTGGACACGAGTACCTGTGTCGTTCAACGCGTTATAATTTTAGAAATATCCGAAGCTGAAATAAACTTGCATACATATGCTCTATAAGGTAATAAGAAATGTTGCAAGATAAATATACAGCCGCAATTGCTCGGGAAAATAATAAAAAGGTTTTAAAAGCTGTATTTGTTTTCTGGTTGTAAGGCGGGGAACCTATTTCAATCTTAAGTTTAAGTTTCATTGTGCAAATGGCTCAATTCCTTCTCGAGGGCTTTAGCGGAAACCATTTTCTTTTTAGTCATACGGACCTTGTCTTTATCTCACCCAATCCCCATGCTATTAATGGCGAGTTCTCCGCATGCGGTAACTATTTACATGTTTAATTGTAATATATCGATATGTTGAGCGGAACTTTTGTTTTTTAATTTCAGTAATGGTCCCATTGATGACACCCCACCCAGATCCAGCGCAAAGTGTAAAATGGTATTACATTTCTTCCATCCGATCAACATGCATCCGTAAGCGTAAGCAACATGTATCTATCCAAAGATGCAAAGAACGTTTATAACCTTTTCATTTAAATATACGATATATAGATAGAAAGCCGGTGTTGTTTTTCAATGAAGCTGTCTGCAAAATGAGCCGTTTTAATAGACGGCTACAAAAGGAATATTTCGTACGAAAATGTTCGAATTCCAATCAGTTGTGTGACGCAATAATATTCTCAAATGGATTATTATGGGAAATAATTTAATATTTTCTAAAGGACTAATCGGGGGATACAATTGAAAAAATATTATGGCAACCATCTTTTGCAGCGGGAAAAAAATGGAATAAATACGAAATTTACGCACGGACAAACGCATCATCATACGCACTCACGACAGACGAACTTTAGCTTATTGGCACGTTGTTCAGGGAGCTAAAATAGAGTATCGCAAGTATCGGTATTCGCATTCCTCAACACGAGCGAATTATTTAACTTCGATGTCAATTATCAAATAAATAGTTTTACATACTTTTGCTTTAATAGTTTACGATAATCTATCATGAATGACCATATCTAAAAATAAATTGAACATTATGAAATGGTTACATGTAATACATTTTCATAAATAGTAACACATACGGGAGAAAACCCCTCGTCACACAACCTGTTATGCGAGCGGGTCGAAAATGTTATGTATAGATTTCGTCAATTAACCAGTCGACGTCACAAAGCAACGCATGCACTTTATTGGCGCCTTTTTAAAACGTCGTCGTACAGAAAGAAAAGACGCTTATTGCGTTTTGTTATCATACGATTTTAACAAAGTTCATTAATAAAACGTCGTATAACGCTGATAATTAGGATACATTTATGATACATTTAGCCGTTAATTATAGCGAAACAATGAAGACTTGAGGTGCTGATATGTATAATCGATGGGAACCTGCTGGAGTTCAGATCTAATAAAACGTTTATACACCGGGCAAGCACGGCTGGCAGGTCATATCGCCACGGTGTTGCAAAAAGTCCCTAAAACTAAAGCTTTTTGCAATGCCCGGCCGATATGACTTTCCAGCCTTGTGGACAGTTAAAAATTAAATGCCTTTAGTTTACGAATCGTAGCGCACTTACGATGTTTAATTGAAGCGGTCAAGCTTTCGCGGTGAATAATCTCTAAATAAAGATAATTACCTTGCGTAACATTTACTTCAACTTGTCCTCCTTCGTCAAACAACACAATGATGTTTTCATAATCATAACCTCTGTCTGTAAGATATGCTTCAACGGCGTCGGCAACATGTTTGGCAGCTTGCTGGTCGTTTCTGCCAGTAATTGCAGCTCGATAGGATGGTTTGCCCTCGGTAACAAAATCCCTCGTTTTCCCGTACTCTACTGTTTCATTGTTATAAAAGACCGAGTAGCGATAGTTAAAATTTACAACTGACCTTAGTTCTGTAGTACTATAAGCAACTCGTCCTTTATAAAATATTACGTCGTTGTACAACCATGGTAGCCACTTATTATTGACTTCCCACAAGGTTCCGGCACTCACGGCATTTTTTAAATCTACCAAGGCAATCGACTCCCATTTTTCTTTACACCGATCTATTGCTGATATAAAGGCGTCGTTCATTTGTTTATCCTCACTACGATAAAAGTCGGCGATTGGCTTCAATAGGTTTTTCAGGTCCGACTCGTTGCACAAAATTCTCTTGCACTGAATTTTCGTATACTGTACTTCTGCAATGATACCGTATGAAACTAGGTGAGCTAAGTGTTTAAAAAAAGACGTCGCACGTGTGATATTGCATTGATTCCGGCCGAGAACTAGTGTTATTAAATCCAGACGATTAAGTTCAAAATCATCGGTAAGGGATGACGTCAGTTCGTGTGTTCCTCTCTCCACGCTGTCTGCTACAAATTGTTTAAGAAATTCTTCCTCGTTGTACTGCTTTAGATTTGGACTAGAAAGCATACATCTTTTTATGTGTTCCATAGAATTCAGAATACTATGGAAGGCGTTATGCAGTTGTGTCATTTTTTCATGATATTGTTGATCGTCCATTATATCAATTTGCATGTTTTTTAACTGTTGCACAATTCTTTCCGTAGTCTCACTGATGTAATTTATAATTGCAGCGGAATCGTTCCGCACTGGTATTCCGATTGCAGAGGCAAGTATCGGGAGACCTTCCGTCGCAGCGAACTTCACTGTTTCCTTAGCAAGTATCATAAATAATTCTTCCTGCGAGATTGCAACATGAAAGGTACAGGTAACTACAAGTAACATCGCAAGCGCTCGTACGTACGTCGGAGCCATTGTTAATGACAAACTAAACCTTTGATAAGCTGTACATATATTAATATGCCTGATTTTCAAATTATTAAAGGGATACATATTCAATATGTAGCATACACATTGACCGGTATTTTCATAATATTAAGTCATAAATACAATTACAAGTGTCAACCCCAAACAGTAGCAGAAAACAAATGTTATATCTTCAAAACAGACAATTTTTACTTTTTGGTCATTAACACAGACACCATCTAAATCACCATAAATAAAAATATGATGTCGAGATAATTGTGCATGCACGATCCGCCGTTCAATCGCTAAATAACATACTATAACAGCTAGTTTTCTATTATGAAACAAAGTAATAGCACCAATTGTAAACCATACAAAGCTCGAAATAACTAAATTGCCGTACAATTTGGTGTGTGTCCCTTTAAGCATTGTGGACACTAGTTACATAAAACCACGCGTTTGATCTAAAGCTCAAGAGGACCCATGCGCTCTTATGATATCTTATGATAACTTTGATAATAAACTAATGCACGTCAATCAAGATATGATTTTGATAGAACACAGGTATTCTAGTTCTTTATTTGGGTCAGAACTAACCCTGCATAACTTTGCAAAAGGGCAGACACGCGCATGCATAACATCATAGAGACATAAAAGGATGTGTTCTATTAGCAGATTGACGAAGTTACCATTTCCGAACTTTTTGGAAGGTTTTTCAAAAGTACAATAACTGTGTATTAACCTGAGCGAAATCACCATGCAGGCATAGATATTTTATGTATTGTGAATACTGTTTATTGATGACTCATCAATAACTGAACATTCATAATTAGTTGTAAAATTTAACGTAATGGCCAAGTGGTTGAAGACAGTCTTTTAACCATGAGCACCATGTTCTTTTCCGGTGGAAGCAACATTTTTTAAATGAATGTCTTTGTTTTATTCTTGAGACCTTTAATATATATGTGCCAAATAAAGTCCTTTAATTGTATAGTAAAAACATAGGTATATTCACAAGTGTCTGTGCGAAAAGGTATTTTTCTTCAACCGATAAAAAATGACTAATGACATATGTTTATACATTAGCTAAAACGTAAGTTGCCGCATAATAAAATGACCAGAAGAATTATTGTATTAGTTTCAACTGTAGCTGAACCCTGCAAAGTATATCCTTTAATTCAATTGTGGCATTTAAATGTATCAGACCCTAAAAATTCGACTCCTTTGATTGATGGAATATTCAAGCAGTGTATACAAATAATTACATCACAACAATGCACCTGAAAAGCCTATAGCAATATGAAACAAGCCAGATGAGTTAACAGATTGACGTTTTTCTATAAACTTTTAAGTCGATAGGATTTCACAAATCTCATCTTATAGTATACGTAAACAAGATTCTTTGATTTCCCATTGATTTTGCCACCTATAAATACATCAAAGAAAGTAAAATGAATAGCAAAACAATGAGGGTAAGCGATTTAGTTTTTAACCAACACATTAGCGATTCAGAGCGCGCACCTTACTACACACACAGTAAGAGCACTTAAGATTCAGCGCTCATTAAACAAAACAAACACAAAATCATAACGTTCAACAAACAAACGCAAAATAACAACGTTCTGAATTGGTTTATGTTTAATAGTCATACGGGAGGAATAAAACCATACGAATGGAAAAATATGCAAAGCAATGGAATACACTCTGAATATAGCTTTGTGCAGTTGGCTGTTGGATGCAAGATCAGCAGCATATGTTATAAAGAGAATCCTTAGCTATGGAAAAAATATTCATTGGATGTTAGAATCATAATGCACAGCTAGGCACCAGCTATTTGAATGGAAACCTTAAATTGATTTGTGTAGCAAGATCCAAATATTGGGGCGGCTCAACCATATCTGATTGTGTAGGCACTGTTTAAAAGCCTCAGTGACATGTTGGTGATATGCGAATAATTGTTTCTCGTTTTAGACGGTTTGCGAAGGCTTCATATAAGATTATTTCAAGTGAATGTTCGATTACATACACATGAATAATGGAGCAGTGTTGTAAGCTACAAGTCTGTCAATCGAAATAAACTGTTCTAGCTTCATTTGTGTGATTTTCATTAAATATTTTGTGTAAGTGTAAGTGTTTACAAAATAAACTTCTAGGCGGTTTTAACACTTTATCTGAAGCATCCCAAACAAAAGCCCTGGAGTTTTGGGGTTTACTGCTGATTGTTATTTAAATATTATGGAATACAATTTATATCTTTTACGTAAGAAATATGAACGCATCTTTTTCCGAAAAGCATTAAACTAAAAATCAAACACAACGAAGCACCAAAGGGCGAAAAACCAAGACTTACAGACAAGGTTTCATTAACCACTTAACCGCTATTTATTATCCATGAAATCAAAATGGCTCAACAGCAAAAATAGAGCACATAAAGCACACATGGACAGTGTTTCATACAGAGAACATATGTGTGTATTTCAGTTAACAAATATTTTGGGGGAAATATTTTCTGGAAATATCAAATTATATTACAAATCTTTTCTGGAAAATGTTTTACTAAGTATTTTAGTGCAAGAACAGTTGCCGTTTAGTGCGAAAGGTATTCATATTCAGCCACTTTTCATTAAATACGATTCAAATTAATGAAAAATGCAATCTAAAAATTAATTTCGTCTTCTAGAAAGGTGTTCAAAAGGCTTTGTCATTTGTAGGAATGGTATCGACTTTTTCAACACGCCTTTGAATTCGAAAAATATTTGAAATGCAGTAACAACAATAAATTATGAGAATAATTTAGAATTTCAGCACATGGCTTAGCTATAGAAAAAGATCGCTATAAAACAGACTCAAAAAGAAAATAGAAGTATATTTGCTGTAACACGAATGTTTTAGAAAACGTAGACCATTTATTATTAATGCCCCAAATATAAAGACATGAAAAACAATATCTGAAACCGCATTATTTCGACTGGCAAGCATTGAACAAATCTGAAAGCTTAATGACAGCAAAATAATTACAAAGGCATAACATTATTAAGTACTTTTGGGAAATTTTTCACTTAGGTCATTAACAATATGCTTAACGATTGGGCTGAAAAGTATCATGTCTACATAGAGTCACAGGCAGGATACAGGCAAAATATGGGAACTGTTGATAACATTGTTGTATTAAATGGTGTCATTAATTATTTATTAAGCGAACACAAAAGATTGTGTGCCATATTTCTTGAGTTCATCAAAGCGTTCGATTATTTGTTGAGGGATATCATTTGGTATAAACTGTTGAAGCTCGGCGTTAGAGGTAAAATGCTTAATATCATCAAATCTATGTATACACATGTGAAAACAAAAATAAAGTTCGGTAACATAATAAGTAATGAAGATTTTTCCAGTATTTAATGTGTAATGAGGGGCTTTAATATCACCATTCCTATTTTCTATTTATTTGAATGACTTAGAAGAACATTATATGTTTAATGGTTTTAAAGGAATTGATATTGGTATGCTAAAATTATTTTTGTTGTTATATGCAGATGACATTGTAATAATGGAAGTAACAGAGGAAGAACTTATTGAAGGTTTGTCTTTGTTATAGGAATATTGTGATGATAGCAAATTATGTGTTAACACAAATAAAACAAAGGTTATGGTTTTTAAAAAGGGGGGACAACTTAGGAAGGATATTACATTTTCGTACAAAGACCAAGCATTACAAATGGTTAAATCATTTACATACTTATAAATTGTATTCACTTCAGGAGGATCTTTTGCAAATACTTTTGAAACGCTTGCAGACCAAGCTTCGAAGGCTGTTTTAGGCTTAAGTCATATTTAGTATATTTCCCAAACATTTGAATACATACCAAATTAGAGTTGTTTGATCAGCTTGTTTTACCAATTTTAAATTATGGGTCAGAAATCAGGGGCTTAACTGAGTAAATGGCAATTGAAAGAGTCCACTTATTTTTTTGCAAAAAATAAAACTACTATGTTGGCAAATTCAAACACATAATATTTTTGTATATGAGGAACTTGGAGGAACATCCTAGATAACGAAAAGAGCCATTAATGTAATACGGTATTGGTTGAAAATAATTCAGTTAGAAGATTACAAGTATGTCAAGTGCATTTATTGCCAAATGTGTGAGCATTTAATAAATAAACGAAATACACATTCTTGGGCAAAATCTGTTTGTAAACTGTTGCATGGCTAAGGAGTACATTACGCATGGCTAAACCAAGGTGAAGGTGATGAAAAGTGATTTTTATCCTTGGTAAAGTCTAGATAAAATGATACATACATGTATATCTAAAATTGGATTTCAGAACTAAATAATTCTTCAAGAGAAATCAGTTACAGTCAGTTTTGTAAATTTGAATTGCAACCTTACTTAAAAAATGTTAGTGAAAATACGTTTAGATTTGATCTTTGTAGAGTTCCATCTCATCGATTAGGAATTGAATTAGGCAGATGGTATAAACCTGAATCTATATCTTTTCACGAGAGAAAATGTCAACATTGCAATGTTCTTGAGGATGAATATCATTTTTTATTAGAATGTTCCTTATACGATGATATAAGACAATTGTATATAAATAAATATTACTGGAAAAGACCAAACAAGATACAATTAAATTAATGCAATCTGATAAGACAAGTACCAACATAAACTTAGCAATGTTTGTACATAAAGCATTGAGTCAAAGAACCCTGTATAAATAGTATTATGATTAATTGTGTATAATGTATAACTCAAACATAACCTCTCGCTATCTTGTAGATTCGTTTTTTTATATATATTTTCATAATAACATTGTTAAATAGATTCTAGATGCTGTAATCTAATTGTCCTAGACCTTTTCATGTATTGATACCTTATTAAACAAGTTATGAAATTCAATACTGATCACATGTTCATGATTTTATTTATGTAACTATGTTTTGAACATGTATACTAATGTATGTATATTGTATATTGATACCAAATATCCGACAGTGTTAAATAATGTTTCAAATTATATATACACTTCGCTTAAACTAAGATATCGAAAGTACACTTACACACTCACTTGTTGTATTTGTTTTACAATATTTACTTACATTAGAATATTGAACCATATCTATACGTTATGTTAATACTATACCATTCATTAATTTAATTGTTACTACCATTATAAGTTTCTATAATCTTATATGTTTACTTTGTAATATACTAAGCAACATGTTTAATATAATCTAACTCTCATTTCCATATACGGTACCAAATATACACACTTGTGTATGTTTTATACACATTAGCTATTTCAATGCTTTTTTACTGACATTTATATAGTTAAATATTTAATAGTATTGATATTTGGGTTTGATTTGTAAACATTAGCTATTCTAATACATTTCAAGAAATGTTTTCTGACATAAATATATTTCAATATTTAATGTCAAACTGTTAATTGATATGAATATTTGTATTATTATCCAATATAAAACACATTTACCATGTCTCCTGTCCCTGACAAATATATTTGTCGGTACATTTGCAGTGTGCCTTTTTAATGCATAATACATATCTTATGTTATGTTATGTTAGTTGCGTACATTACAGGAATGAGCATACAAAACGAACGTAATTCGACGGTTTGTTTTGTAATTTGAATAATAGTATAAAATAACAGTTTATTTTTCTTATTTATTCGCTGCGTTTCATTGAATCGATATCACCCCACAGTTTGATGTGTGTACTAACGGTTTGCACTGGCTATCATTTCGTGAGCTTATTCAGGATTAGTCTGGATGTTCCCATAAAGTCAACGGTATGGACTTTGTGATGATGATTCGACCCCTCGTTTTGCGTTTATCTAGAGATGTGTGATGAACTGTTTCGCTGATTCACTATCACGATTCCTGTCATAAAGTAGGATGTTGCAACCTTTGAGCAATCTTAATATAGCGAACGACACACACACACACACGTGATTGCTATCAATTAAGTGATATAACTTGCATTTCTCTTAAATCTAGACCACTTGCAACAACTGAGTACACAAAAAGCGCACATCAACATGCAAGCTTCATGGTGCAATTATATATGTATGAGAAAAGATACGTTAATGTACAAATGCCATATAAATATATACATAAAGTACGCTCTTCACGGTTAATTTTGAACTACACTTTATTAAATGCATATGCCGAACGTTCACAAAGCTAACACGCAAGTCAAATTATCCTTTAATATGTCCAGTTAAAGGGTTGGGTGAGCATGTTTGATGATGATATGATTTAATCTATTTGATAAAGTTGGAGGACAAGGTAGATTTTTTTTCAGAATGCACGGGCCACAATTCAGAACACTTAAGTGCTTCATGCGATCTTTCTGGTTATCAAACTTGGCAGAGATCACAAACAGTATAACCAAGTTTAATACTAATCCGATTTAAACTTGTTGAGATAGAGAACGTACAGGGTTAATTTTGCCAATCGTTTATTATTAAAAGACTATTAATCAGAGGTGCTTCATGTGATATGGCTGATTCTCGAACTTGGTCGAGATATTATGCTTTCAAAGATTATCACCCAGTTTCATAATTATCCGATTGCAACATAGTGATTTGAGAGCGATCACGGTTAATATGGACATTTTTCTTAATTTAGGAATGCTTGAGGAGGCGATATTGCTATTTTGTGCAAATTTTGCAATTTTAGTAAAATCGAACTTACAGCAATAGTTTTATGTCAACCAGTAACTTAAGCATACACATGGGATATATACTTAACATAATTATGTACAAACTTTGTGCGTACCTTTTCGAAAAACAATACAAGCACTGGAGATAATAATTTATACGATTGGGTATTGATTGTAATGAACACAATGTTGAATTCATGCAGATAATGAAAGTATTGTATTTAGGCAACATATGCTCTCTATTAGTAGCAATATCTAAACTTCAATTCACTTGGCCATTGTTGATCAAAACGTTTAAAGATTGTTGATCTCGCGCCCCGGCGTCCTTATAATAGTTTACAATATATGCTGGTAATATATGCATAAACTTACTGTGTGTGGTAATTTTTATTTGAATGGCAGTTGTGTTTTATTGCGAGTTATGTATACGTGTTTCTCTTATATACTGATCCAGAATATGCTGTTTCAACAATTTCATATCACGGGCACTCACTACTCGCCAAAGTTGTATGCATAGTAATGCATACTGGTGTTTTATGTATAACTTTAAATTATATACATTCTGACATTATGTGAAATGCTGTTTTTACCATGGATGGTTATAGCTACTAAAGGCTGATACAGATTTTTATACACATTAAGGATTCCAATGGTATTACTTTTTGCTCCTTTAAAATTATATTATTTTTTTATCGAGTATAAACAACATACTTAAAGTTCAGTATCAAAAAGAAGTGAATTGGTGTAGAAATGAAGAAGTTATAGTAAAAGGCAATTTTGGGTGGGTGTGACCTATGTGGGCAGGGCGCCCCAGGGTTGGTAATGGGGCCATGCATAGTTGAGATTGACCGTATTGTCATAAGAGAAGTTCAGTATCAATTTGAAGTGAATCCGCGTAGAAATAACAAAATTATAGTAAAAGGCAATTTTGGGTGGGTGTGGCCTATGTGGGCGGCGCGCCCCAGGGTTGGTTATGGGGCCATGCATGGTTGAGATTGACCGTATTGTCATAAGAAAGGTCCAGTATCAATTTGAAGTGAATCGGTGTAGAAATGAAGAAGTAACTGTAAAATAACCTAAAAAAATGAGTGAAAATCTCTGACCCGGCCCCACCCCAACCCCCATTACTATTGACCCAGGGGTCAGATCAAAATTCCAAATATTGCAGGGTCGCACATATGCTCATTGCTACCATGTGTGTTAGTTTCAAGTGCTAATAGTGTAGGAGGAGATAGTGGCCAGGACGGACGGACGAACAGACGGACGGCGGAGATAACCACAATATCCCTACGCTTTTCAAAAAGCGTGGGGATAATTACGCGATACAAAGTTTATTTTTAAGGACATATTATTTCATGTGTATGCCAAACGTTTACAACGCTAAGCTAACACGCGTGTTAGCTACCTTTAATACGTCCATTTAAAGGGCAGTGTGACCAAGTTTGATGACGATATAATTAAATCTTTTTGATGTAGTTGGCGGCCAAGGTATATTTTGTCATTTTTTAGAATGCAATGGCCCACAATTCAATTTAATTAGTGCATCGGGCGATCTTTCTGGTTATCAAATTTGGCAGAGATATTATGTCAAAACACAGTATCACGAAGTTGCAGACTGGTCCGATTTAAATTGTGTGAGTTAGAAAGAGTACAGAGTCAAATCGGTCAAGCGTTTATAATTAAAGGGCTATTAATCAGAGATGCTTCTGGCTGATTCTCGAACTTGGTCGACTTATTATGCCTTCAAAACATATCACGCAGTTTCATAATAATCCGATTGAAACATATTGAATCAGATAGCGGTCACGGTTTATTTTGAAGTGCTTCACGCGATCTTGCTTAATGTGAACGTGGTCGAGATATTAAGCTCACCGCCATTACCGCAAAGAAGATACTAATGATCCGATTTGCATTTTCAACGCAGCGTTCTATAATGGTTTCTGACCTGGATGTATATATATTAAAATGATTACGAAGCGGGAGAATTAAATGCCCAAAAGAATAGCGCAAACGATCTAGATTACGCGAGTCACGTAACTGTTCATTTGGACATCATGCATTCTTTATAGGCAAAATCTGACATCCCAATATTTATTTCAACTCCGTTGTCTTTTGTTTTCAAAACCATTTGCTGTTGGAATTGTGAGCAGATATTCTCCTCTTGGACGCCACCCGAAAGGTCGCCCGCTATAGGTTTTCCTAAAAGAATTCTGGTTTATTAAAAAGGTGTATAAAAAGTAGCCTGGCTTTGTAACGTTTGTTTTGTGTTTTTGTTGCATGGGCATTTATTTAAAAAAAAACATGAACATTATAGCTATTATCGCTTATTACTGGATTTATAATCTGCACATTCAGGTAAATAGACCTGTAAAGCATGTACATTCAGTTTATCAGTCATCAGTGTACACATATATCGGACACAAGCGTGTGAAAAAATCTTGTGTGCGTAAAATAAAGTACGCATGTGTGTGCTGAATCTGGTCTGCGTAAAATAAAGTATGCCTGTGTGTGCTGAATCTGGTCTTCGGAAAATAAAGTATGCATGTTTGTGCTGAATCTGGTCTGCGTAAAATAAAGTATGCATGTGTCTGCTGAATCTGGTCTGCGTAAAATAAAGTATGCATGTGTGTACTTAATCTGGTCACCTCTGACGTCCTGGCCTTTGTTCGTTTAAAGGGACCTTTTCACAGATTATGGCATGTATTAAAGTTTATCATTAAATGGTTTAAATGGGTCAATCTCAACTATGCATGGCCCCATTACCAACCCTGGGGCGACCCGCCCACATAGACGACGCCCACCCAATTTTTTTTTAACATAACTTCTTCATTTATTCACCAATTGACTTGAAATTAATACTGAACATCTCTTATGACAACACGGTCTATCTCGACCATTCATGTCCACATTACCCAACCAAGGGCCCCGCCCACATAGGCCACACCCACCCAAAATTGCCTTTTCGTCCGTCGTCCGTCCTGGCCACTATCTCCTCCTACACTATTAGCACTAGTTATGTTTAGATTCGATCGAGACTGTAACCCTTCTCCAAGTTTCGCTGAATGGGTCAAGCTCCCCACGGGTACTACTTCCCCGTACCCCTTAATTATTTTTCGTACCCAAAATTGTTCGTACCCAATTTTTTTTCGTACCTAATTTTTTCTTACCCAAATTTGTTTCGTACCCAATTTTTTTTTCATACCCAATTTTTTTCATACCCAATTTTTTGTTTCGTACCCAAAATTTTTTTAGTACCCAATTTATTTTCCATACCCATTTTTTTGGCATATTTTTTTGTACCCAAAATTGTCGTACCCAAATTTTGTCTCGTACCCAAAATTTTCGTTCCTACATACACAATTGTGGTGATGTAGATAAACTTAAATTGATGCTTTTATATCCATCCTCTTCAAAAGAATCGTCACACCAGTACTGTCAGTACTTTGATTATTTAATGTCATTTATAAACTAGAAATGGCGCGGCCGCGGCCGACGCGTATCCCCACGCCGCATGTTGTTAGTAATGTAATACAGTTAAATTTCAAAGTCATGCATACTTTCAATTCCTCGTTTTCAAGATTGAATTATGAAGTAAATCAATGAAAAATAAAGAAAATCAGTAGAAATGTGTGTAAAGCATTATATTACGAAATTAGCATAATTATGATATATATATATATATAAACTTCATAAACGTCACATGCATAAGGTTCACTGCGGGGAATCACTTAGTTTTATTTTGATATGAAACACGGAAAATGGCGGCGTCATTGTCTCGGTAAGAGTAACTTTTTTGCTCCTCGTACTTAAATTCGATATGTTAGCTCGAAATGACGTAGCCTATCATAGCGGAATCGAAATCCGCGTGTAATGATATCTTACTTTTATAAATTAACTACATACTTTTCTCATATACCCTTCGAATTTATTTCAAAGTGAATGATTTTAAATGATAGTTTTACGAATAAAAGCATTGTGTCATACATTTCATAAAATAAACATAGGTCATAGCATATTATTGCAGTAGAAATTCGAGAAACATCATTTGGAATATGTACGATATTCTGGACGGCTTACCACTTAATATGTAAATAAATGAACGCGTAAATAAACGAGAGCGCCGATGGCGTTGAAAGCATAGTTG
>VMBQ01008741.1:0-20503 GCA_007657795.1 Dreissena rostriformis
TATGATCACGCTTGAAATATACTGCATCATCAAAAAGCATTCATGAGAACTTTTCCTGAACACTTTAACTTTTGTTTCGATTCCGGTGATTTCAGAATTTGTTTTTAGTCGGCATAAAATATAACTCTTTTTGGTCAAAAGGGTATTAAGCGACATTACTGTTTATGAGCTAACTTGTAGTCTTTCCACCTGTTATGCCCTGATTAATTTTAAAATTAATTATAAAAAACAAATAATTATTTTATATTATATGCGACTGAATCCATTTGTTGACATACACTAGGTAATTGAAATGCTACACGCATTTATCCGAAAATAGCATCATTCCGAAAAAAAACAACACTACCGAGACAGTTTGATTTCATTTTTCAACTTCAAACAAATATAAAAAATATTAAATAAGCAGCACATATGCTTATTAATATTTTGGTTATAGCTTTCTCTGTAATGTCTTTTATTGTACACTTATACTCAAATGTAAATACGAGCGGCAATATTATGGTTAATACATTTTGCTATATTGCCGTGTTCTAAATTAATTTACAGAAAACCTTTATTCAATACAAATGAATTCAATCTAGATCCAGGCGGGAGACCTCTTCCAAGTTCATGATAACTACGTCAAAAACAAACAAGTTCATCGCATGGCAATTTACCAGCAATACTCGCGTAGTTTGTTTTTGTTCAGTATGTCATATGTGTTTATTTTATTACGGGTGACAATACCAATTTGACATTACATTTATTGCATTGAAAGTGTGAACACAACATGTCAGGAATAAGTAAATGACCCAAAATATGTTATTTTTTGTGTGTGTGTGTTTCAGATTTTTGTGTACAAATAACATTATTTTGATGCAACACACGTTAATACATATTTCTTTCGGAATACTCATTGTTATAGGCATATTAATTTTATCAGTTTCAGTATATTTAAACGTAAGTGTGTACACACATACGCAATTCATTATTTAAGTGAATTGATATAAGTATATTCACTGTCAGTATTGGCATGTTTATCGACCATAATTGTTTTGTTTATCCAACAAATCAATGCATAACACGTTTAAAATACACGTGTTATATTTAAATATTTTTTCTGCATGCATATTATGTACACTTTTACAGATGGATTCGTAATTATACTATAAGCTTGTTACATACATTTAGGCTTACAAGCTTCATTTGGCAAAGGCACTATAAAATGAATAAAGACATAAGAAGAACAATAAGAAACATCATATATGTAGTGTATGTCATCCTTATAGTATTGTCTGAAAGTATACGTTTACAATTAAATGGTTTATTTTAAGTTTTATAAAGTACATTTTTTGACAGTTCCACCAGTGGTATATGTTGTTCCGTAAAGGTCATCTGATAATCTAAAAATCTTATTGTTATGGATATTTTATTATGAATCAAATTAGAATACAATTAATTGAAGACTGTATTCCATCAATAACAAAAAACATGATTGATAGAGGTTCTTGTTTGATAAACCTGCGATATGCATGTTGTGTGATAATTTATGAAGAATGTTTTTGCGATTTCTTGTTTTTGGACCAGTACATGCACTCTCTTTAAAGATTGTTTTAATCAAAACTTCATTCAACGATAAGGTTAATCGGTTACAGCTTACTCGAATAAAAATCGTCTTGCAATTTCTATACTATGTTTTTTTCATACTTGCGAGTTTTACCCAAATGTGCATGTTGTACCATTTGGTTACACGTTGTTGTGCTTCTTAATTCTATGTTGTTTTTTTAGTGTCATTAATCATCCGAAAATAAATGNGAAAAGTGTTCTTTTGTCCTAAAGAATTCGTATACCCATTCAGCGAAATTATAATGTTTGTAAATGTATCTATTGGATGTACATATATCTGTTTTATTTCTTTTGTATACATGTTAACATAACTCTTGTAACAGTTATTGATTAATTATGTATTTTATGACAGCAAACATGGCTAACCATGACTTCAAAAGTATATAGTTTCAGAGTTGTATTATTGCTATAATTATTTGAGCTTTGTCGCTCACAGTTTTAACAATCGGCATGCATTTTATTTATGTCAAGTTTAATGTTTATTTATTTTAAACTGAGTTCATGTATAACATGACAATATGAGCACGCGTGGTAATTTTGTCAAGCCCCACTAAAAAAATTGGGAATCGAAAGAAACGTGACCCCGAACCAATTATAACATTTTTTTATTTATAAATTAACATAAACAACAAAGTGTCGTTCATTTCAAATGGTAGCCATTACTTTTAGTGGGTCCTTTATGGAAACAATTGCATATTTTTGGCAAGCTCAATAATAGTTTGGAAGCATATTTCAATCTGAATTGCTTTTTTATCCGTATTATCCAATCTAATCATGTCTGTGTATCTGTAAGCTATTAGCAGCGACACATATTCAGAAAGATTATAGACCACAAGGGATCTTGAAGACTGTAGCTTGTCTGCGTTACATGATTTATAACTTATACGATTGTTTACTATTTGCACTCCAGTAAAGTCTGACAAAGGCGAATAGGTGGATATGAAACATTTCCAGAGTTTTTGGTCACATAGAGTCTGTAAATTATGATATTTTAAATAATGCATTCTGATTGATCTACAGTGAAACAAGTCCTAACCCAACATTGTTCATATAGGTTTGTTTTGAAGAGCGTTGGGTTAAAAGAAGGTTTACGTAGATGCAGAACATCCAATTCTACATAAAACTGTTATTATTGTTTATGTTCTTTATTATTTGCATAGTAAAATATAAATTGTATTTATATGATCACGCTTGAAATATACTGCATCATCAAAAAGCATTCATGAGAACTTTTCCTGAACACTATAACTTTTGTTTCGATTCTGGTGATTTCAGAATTTGTTTTTAGTCGGCATAAAATATAACTCTTTTTGTTCAAAAGGGTATTAACCGACATTACTGTTTTTGAGCTAACTTGTAGTCTTTCCACCTGTTATGCCCTGATTAATTAAAAAATTAATTATAAAAAACAAATAATTATTTTATATTATATGCGACTGAATCCATTTGTTGACATAACCTAGGTAATTGAAATGCTGCACGCATTTATCCGAACATAGCATCATTCCGAAAAAAAAACACTACCGAGACAGTTTTATTTTATTTTTCAAATTCAAACAAATATAAAAAATATTAAATAAGCAACACATATGTTTATTTTTATTTTGGTTTTAGCTTTCTCTGTTATGTCTTTTTATTGTACACTTATACTTAAATGTAAAAACGAGCGGCACCATTATGGTTAATACATGTTGCTATATTGTCGTGTTCTCAATTAATTTACAGAAAACCTTTATTTAATACAAATGAATTCAATCTAGATCCAGGCGGGAGACCTCTTCGAAGTTCATGATAACTACGTCAAAAACAAACAAGTTCATCGCATGGCAATTTACCAGCAATATTCGCGTAGTTTGTTTTTGTTCAGTATGTTATATGTGTTTATTTTATTACGGGTGACAATACCAATTTGACATTACATGTATTGCATTGAAAGTGTGAACACAACATGTCAGGAATAAGTAAATGACCCAAAATATGTAAGTTTTGTTTGTTTGTGTGTTTCAGATTTTTGTGAACAAATAAGAGTGCATACATTATTTTGATGCAATACACGTTAATACATATTTCATTCGAAATACTCATTGTTATTGGCATATTAATTGTATCAGTTTCATTATATTTAAACGTAAGTGTGTACACACATACGCAATTCATTATTTAAGTGAATTGATATAAGTATATTCACTGTCAGTATTGGCATGTTTATCGACCATAATTGTTTTGTTTATCCAACAAATCAATGCATAACACGTTTAAAATACACGTGTTATATTTAAATATTTTTTCTGCACGCAAAGTATATACACTTTAACAGATGGATTCGTAATTATACTATAAGCTTGTTACATACATTTAGGCTTACAATCCTCATTTGGCAAAGGCACAAGAAAATGAATAAAGACATAAGAAGAACAATAAGAAACATCATATATGTAGTGTATATCATCCTTATAAAATTTTCTGAAAGTATACGTTTACAATTAAATGGTTGATTTCAAGTTTTATAAAGAACATTTATTGACAGTTCCACCAGTGGTATATCTTGTTCCGTAAAGGTCATCTGATAATCTAAAAATCTTATTGTCATGGATATTTTAGTTTAAATCAAATTAGAATACAATTAATTGTTTTTAATATTTGTTTTTACTATAAATATGAAGACTGTATTCCATCAATAACAAAAAGCATGATTGATAGAGTTTCTTGTTTGATAAACTATATAATAATACTTATAAAATTAGGTTAATGATTTACCTAATTTTATAATTATTATTATATAGTTTGAGTTTACATTGTAAATAAGAAGTCCTGGACTCCTTGAAGTGCCGATTTTTAACTTTGAAACAGGCAATTAAGTTGTCTTGTATCTTTATTTCCACATTTTATATCAGTTTTTAGTTGTTCGCTTGCGAACGACCAAGGTTACTAGACCACGAATTCCGATTCGAAGTGTCTTAACTAGCATTCACCAACGAACGAACCTGTAAGCATACGCGCAAAAAGGAGTTTGCGGTGCGATTTGTTTGCGGCGCGGTTTCAGTTCGTGAACTATATTCATTTACAAATTGACACATAATATGAATCTCGTGTTAAATGGAATAGTTTTGAACGGATGGTATATAGTAAAAGTAAACTACATTTGTTCACTATACATGTCGCAGAGTATGTTAATATTATGAATGGTTAAACAGTCCACACTTTTACAGATGGATTCGTAATTATACTATAAGCTTGTTACATACATTTAGGCTTACAATCCTCATTTGGCAAAGGCACTAGAAAATGAATAAAGACATAAGAAGAACAATAAGAAACATCATATATGTAGTGTATGTCATCCTTATAAAATTTTCTGAAAGTATACGTTTACAATTAAATGGTTGATTTCAAGTTTTATAAAGAACATTTATTGACAGTTCCACCAGTGGTATATCTTGTTCCGTAAAGGTCATCTGATAATCTAAAAATCTTATTGTCATGGATATTTTATTTTAAATCAAATTAGAATACAATTAATTGTTTTTAATATTTGTTTTTACTATAAATATGAAGACTGTATTCCATCAATAACAAAAAGCATGATTGATAGAGGTTCTTGTTTGATAAACCTGCGATATGCATGTTGTGTGATAATTTATAAAGAATGTTTTGCGATTTCTTGTTTTTGGACCAGTACATGCACTCTCTTTATAGATTTTTTTTTAAACAAAACTTCATTCAACGATAAGGTTAATGGTTACAGCTGACTCGAATAAAAATCGTCTTGCAATTTCTATACTATGTTTTTTTCATACTTGCGATTTTTACCCAATGTGCATGTTGTACCATTTGGTTACACGTTGTTGTGCTTCTTAATCCTATGTTGTTTTTTTAGTGTCATTAATCATCCGAAAATAAATGCTTAGTTTAAGATGAGCAACAATAACAGCTAACATTCGCGCCTTTTATTGCACTCTCTGATAGTATTTTTCTGGCACTTACAAGTGTGTAAGCCTGTAGTCTTTCTAAAATCACCAACGCAATATATTGCAAGATGTACATGCCCGATGCATGATACTACATCATACATGATTCATTCGAACTATAAACATGTGTTCAAGTTCCATGCAGTGTAATCTACCTAAGGCAGATCGTTTTCAAATACTTGAGGCATCGCAAGACTCACTTAAATACATTTATACATAAAGTTTATCATTTAAAAGGTTGCTATGGCAACTTCTATACACATATCATATGTTTACCGCAAAATCATGAAAATGTGAGTCAATTAACTATCAAAAGCAGGTTAGATGTGAATATCACATTGACTTTATTTTGAATAGAGTTTTAATTAAAAATTTCTAAATTCATTTCAATAGTTTGTTATTACAGTTTCTTTTTAATGTTGTATTTTAAACACTCAATAGTAATAAAGACGTTCAATCGTAAACATATAGACCAATATGGTTTTAAATACTGATTCAGAAATTGAAGATAATATGTTTACATATATTTTGAAATGACAAACATTAGCGTCTCAACAAAAGTGTGGCAGAAAAGTTTTTAACTTTAATATTAAAATATAATTCTTATTCACGGAATTACCCACTCTCTATTTAAGCAGGAAGCAATAAAAAATCGCGAAAGAATCTGGACTTATGGATACGTACATATTTTGCATACTAAAATTAACAAATTTCATTACCGTTGGAATTGTGCATCGAAAATTACACGCTTGAACTCTTATACACTTGCGACATTTTAGAATGGAAATATTAGATGCATTAATATCAAAAGAGAGATACATCTTAATTCTTATGACTAATATACAACGCTTTTTGCAACCAGACTCTTTGTAATAAGGCGATGAAAATAAAAACAAGAATTAGTACTGCAAGGTGGCGACAGTCAGTTCATATATGAAGCGTTTAGATGAAACCCGATATGATTGTAGTGCGTATTTTGTTTTGTTTAACTATAGTTGAAGTCGGTATGCAAGTACATGGGCTATATAGAACTAATACACACGTTCAACCTTCTCACATATTGGCAAACATTACACCGATAACGTCACACAAGTAAGTGATTTAAACATTGACCCAGACGAAAACGATACGTGTTGTCCCTGTTGAGATAATACCACCGTTTACATTAAAATGAAATGTCAAGTTGAGCAGCAAGATAATCATCGAAATGTTGAAGTAGTTATATATATTTTTATACAAAGTCATTTTATTCACTCCGAAATATATAATAAAAACATGACTCTTTTTGGTTTTTATATTGAATTTGTAGCGTAGCTTTTTGCAAACTTGCAAATTGTACGGCTTGTAAAACAAACATGATACATACTTTTTGACGAATGTGAAACAGCACACGTACACATATTCTGGGTTTATTGCGATTCGATTTGTTATGGTGTTTGCACTATGTTCGAACAGTTATTATTTTACGTCATATGGACCCGTCACTACGGGAATAGAAACGTTTACCCTCCACCTAATCATTTAGAGATCAGGGACACATGCACGTGTTGGATGCTCTGCCTTTGCATGTAACTATAAAATACCGGTAAATACCGATGTTTACATATTCCTTAATGGTGACTGTGATCGGATCTCTTTTAATGGGAATAAAAAGGCCTTCTATTGTTATTACTTTAAACAAAATACGCACATAATTGTAAAACTTTGTATAAACATCGAGCTGTCTGTCGTTGCTGTAATCCATGGAATATATAACCCAATCAATAAATTATGTTATCACTACATTATATATTGTCGAAGAATTGGCCGACTTACGTTCGTGTTCGTTAATATTGATGTGTGTATCTAACATCAACGAAATTGCTCTTCTTAAAAAACAAACGCCATGTATGAGGTTAGGAAAGCAACGAACATTTGTTAGGATAATGTGAATTATGACACAACGCGAATACCGCCTGCATGTGACAGTTTTAATAACGTGTTGATATTTTATGTAAATATTAGTGCAGAAAACGAGATTTATACCATCTTTTGTCCCACGGTGAAACACATAGAATTGCGTTATTGGAATTAACGAGAATGTCGACGAAGTTTGCCTCCCTGACGGTCCCTTTCTCTGCGCAACCATACATCTGCCTGTTAGTCCGCATAAACTGTTATTACTAGGAAAAGTCTTACGANACAAGATATGATTTTAGCGGAATATTGAAACTTAAATGTGACCAATCTGTCAAATGTTTAATAACGGATTAAGGATTTCAAAACACATTTTGATATTTCTTGTTTTTTTTTTCAAACAAATTAAGTAATGTATATAAGGTAACATGATTTCACCGAAAAATAACATTAATGCATTTTTTAGATTAAAAAAGAATTTAAAAAAATCAATTCGCACACATGCTTCTTTGCAAACCAGCAAACATATCAAAAATCTAAAATTAAGCACTTTTTTTTTCATGCTGTTAATTGATGGGATTAAAAAAATGCTTGGTTCAACGCGTGTATCAACTCTTCACAAAGCGACTCGACAGTCGATAACACCAATGCACTAAGCCATTTACTTCGTGTATCTGCTGATATTCAGAATGCAGCTAATGTAACTACCGCTTGAAGACATATTGTATGACAAAATGAAAAACACGAGCAAAAAAGGAAGTGGAAAATAATTAGATAGGCATCAATGTCTACATGTATTTTTGTCACCAAACAGGTTTCAATTAACTTCTGTAAAACTCGACGAATGTGAGATGTATTCATCTCTGTCGATCGCATTGCAAATAATAGAGAGTCTAATACAATTTAATGAAGATGATAATCGGTCACGAATGCTTCCGATTGATTAATACTGTTTTGAAAGAGCTACACCAATAGTTCTGTAACAACAACAACAAAAATATCAGCATTAATTTGCTCTAAAGCATTAAATTTCTTTTTAGCCAAATGTATATAGTGTTTTTCCCAGGAGGGCAAAGGGGCATGTTGCAGTAAATTTAAAAGGGCATTTCAAAGCGCGCTTTATGCAAAAAAGGGCAGACATACGCATGGTGCGTTTTTAGCTATGAAAGTACTGTTATAGATAAATACTTATCAATGATAACGGCAATGGGTATACGTGTATAGGTTATTTTTACTTATCAGTTATAATGTGATTACAACAAGGATTCGTTTTTTGAAGCCCATCATGTGTTGGCATGAAAGTCGTATATGAATTGACACGCATTATAATACACGGCCGCAATTTGTCACACCTTTCAAGTCTCTAGCTAGATAGTCCGTATATTTGGTTAATCTACTTTGGTAAAGGTGTGTAAGTTAATTGCCATATGTTAATACATAATCAATAATAAATCATGTATTAACCTACAACACAAATGGAAAATTAACAAGGCCTCATCTGAGTAATAGAATAACTTTAAAACTCAGTGTGATAACAAATTCATCCATAATCAAGATAATTCTGATATCAATACCCACTTTAAATCATATGTAACCAAACTTAAGACAGCGCTTGACAACTCCGACCCTGTTGTAAACAACAAACATGAAAAAATTAAACGCTCTGTTCCATGGTGGAATCAGGAATGCGATGACGCCATTAGATATCGCGACAAATGTAGGAAAAAATGTATCCGCACCGTAATAGATTTAATCTACTTGATTAATAAAGTCGAATAGAAGTTGACGTCTCTTGAGTAAATCAAGTACAGTCGGAGCGTCACAGACAGCCATGGACGCAGATTTTGCGGACAAGTTAGGTCATAAGGCAATAAAGATGTTATCGATAAGGGCGCGGGGCGAGTTTAGCCTTTGAAAAGGACAGATTGGCGATCCGGGAGGGTGGCGTGGCACATCGCCACGCTAAAATGGCCTAGGAAAATCACTAGTATAATATACACGTGTAAAGACATGGATGATAATAAGAATGCAAATAAGGTTATAATTATGAAAACTATGCAATGGAAGAAGTTAACAAATATTTTACTGATTTATAACATAAGATTTGTTCCTTTAACATCGATAATGACAGTTGGTAATAAAATAATGTGACAACGAATACACTATTTTGCAAAATTAATTTCACTTAAACATTGATACGTATCAGTACTCATCGAATTCTGAGAAAAAATTGTATATTTAGATTAATTAATTTGTTTCTAAATTGTTCCGTAAACAATTCGCAGTATTTATGTATTTTGAAAGATTAATGATTTCTTTTTTATTTTGTGTTCTCATTAACATAACAAACTTATTTAATGTTGTCCGTGCTTGATGATATGATTTTAAATATGTTTTTCTTATATCTTTGTATAATGGACATATTAATAAAATAATGGTATTCACTTTATACGACATTTAAATTACAAAATTTACACTTTTTGTTGTCTCGAGCAATATTGTGGTATCGACCTCGNACAAGATATGATTTTAGCGGAATATTGAAACTTAAATGTGACCAATCTGTCAAATGTTTAATAACGGATTAAGGGTTTCAAAACACATTTTTATATTTCTTGTTGTTTTTTTTTTCAAACAAATTAAGTAATGTATATAAGGTAACATGATTTCACCGAAAAATAACATTTATGCATTTTTTAGATAAAAAAAGAATTTAAAAAAATCAATGCGCACACATGCTTCTTTGCAAACAAGCAAACATATCAAAAATCTAAAATAAAGCACTTTTTTTTCATGCTGTTAATTGATGGGATTAAAAAAATGCTTGGTTCAACGCGTGTATCAACTCTTCACAAAGAGACTCGTCAGTCGATAACACCAATGCACTAAGCCATTTACTTCGTGTATCTACTGATAATCAGAATGCCGCTAATGTAACTACCGCTTGAAGACATATTGTATGACAAAATGGAAAACACGAGCAAAAAAGGAAGTGGAAAATAATTAGATAGGCATCAATGTCTACATGTATTTTTGTCACCTGTTTGGTTTCAATTAACTTCTGTGAAACTCGACGAATGTGAGATGTATTCATCTCTGTCGATCGCATTGCAAATAATAGAGAGTCTCATACAATTTAATGAAGATGATAATCGGTCACGAATGCTTCCGATTGATTAATACTGTTTTGAAAAAGCTACACCAATAGTTCTGTAACAACAACAACAAAAACATCAACATTAATTTGCTCTTAAGCATTAAATTGCTTTTTAGCCAAATGTATTATACTATAATATACACGTGTAAAGACATGGATGATAATAAGAATGCAAATAAGGTAATAATTATGAAAACTATGCAATGGAAGAAGTTAACAAATATTTTACTGATTTATAACATAAGATTTGTTCCTTAAACATCGATAATGACAGTTGGTAATAAAATAATGTGATAACGAATACACTATTTTCAAAATTAATTTCACTTAAACATTGATACGTATCAGTACTCATCGAATTCTGAGAAAAAATAGTATATTTAGATTAATTAATTTGTTTCTAAATTGTTCCGTAAACAATTCGCAGTATTTATGTATTTTGAAAAATTAATGATTTCTTATTTTATTTTGTGTTCTCATTAACATAACAAACTTAGTTAATGTTGTCCATGCTTGATGATATGACTTTAAATATGTTTTTCTTATATCTTTGTATAATGGACATATTAATAAGATAATGGTATTCACTTTATACGACATTTAGATTACAAAATTTAAACTTTTTGTTGTCTCGAGCAATATTGTGGTATCGACCTCGTTCTATTTCTAATCTGTAGGATGAGGGGCGGAACTGAGTTGGTGCTATTTTATTTTTTTTCGTTGTTATGATATCCAGGTATTGTTCGATATTAAACGTGTTCTTCGTGCGGCAGTATGTGTTTAGTCTTGACGAATTATTGATTTCACTGTACCAGTGTTGTTTATAGTGATCAAATAATCGTTGTTTAATTAGATTGTAAGTGTATGTTTGTTCAGATTGTAATGCGTCTGGTATGTTGATAATTAATCAAACAAAACAAACTTTCTTTCATTTCGACTAGCATTACTGTATCCGAAAATGGTATACTCACAAAGTGTGTGTATAAAATGTAAATGTAATTCATAAAACAGCATATTCATATGAGTGTGTGTGTTAATTGGATGTTTAAACACAAATACACATCAATATATTCAACGCATCAAACGAATACGATACAATTTGGTTGTTAAGTTCGATCACGTACACGTATTCTTGTTTTCATATTGACCGTCATTACCATCGAGGTATGTCAGTATATCCTGTCTAGTTAGTGGCTGTCATAACCCAATCACCTGAAATCACATTATTAACGTAGACTCGTTTGACAATGCGTAGGCAAGTCAGGGAAACGTATGCCGAATAATATCGCCGTTATTACTTTTATAACGAGACTGTACTTTTCGGTACTGTATATATTATAAACTTAATATCGGAGTTCATTACATTCCCAGGTTATACACTGTTATTGTATAATAGTTTTTATTTTTAACTCTGATTTTAATTGACACATGTTTACTTTATACAACTATGATTTGATTGCAGATTTAACAATCCCATATTGCGTAAAAAACTTGAACTGTAGATGTCTTTGATACTTGTGTTACCTCTCTACATACCAATTCTAAGCACTTTCATACACCCACACATAGACGTTTCACAGCACTCTTGGAATTATCTAAATACCTTTGCTAACCAATCCTGGTATCCATAAATAAGTTTCATGGTACTTATGTTGTGATTTATTGCAAATATTTTCACAAAACATCTGACAATTGTGTCAAACTTACCATACATATATTTGCTTTTTTTGTAAACTTATGTCAAATTTCCACTGCGATGCTTTCTCTTGGAACTGTTAACTATATATTTCTTTCAATGGTTTTGTATCTCCTGCGAAATACACATTTTGCAGTGCTATGTTAATTTTCACAATTGAATGTTTTCATGATGCAGCTTAATAATTTATAATTATCGTTTGAATAAAGTTGATTTTTATTTATTTAAAAGTCCATTCTTAATTCATCAAAAAAAGTCCTTAATTATGTTATGCTGTCTAGTAGGTGACCCTGCCATAATCCAATCACCTGAAATCACATTATTAACGTAGATTTGTTTGTCAATGCGTAGGCAAGACTAGGAAACGTATGCCGAATAATATCGTCGTTATTACTTGTATAACGATATTGCGCGTTTCGGTAATGTATATACTTAGAGCTAAATATCGGTGTTAATATAATTTCCAGGCTATACATTATCATTATATAATAGTTTTGTTTACAAACTCATATTTAGATTGACAAATGTAAACTTTATACAACTATGTTTTGAATGCAAAATTTGCAATCTCTTATTGCGTAGAAATCTTGAACTGTAAATGTCTTTGATACCTGTGTGACCTCTGCACATTAAACCTGTAAGCACTTTCATATACCCATAGACCAGACGTTTTAAAGCATAATTGTCATTCTCTACATAACTTTGCTAACCAATCTTGGTATCCATAAAACTGTTATTTATTGCAACTATTTTCACAACACATCTGACAAACTTTACATAAATCTATGTGTGTGCGTGTAACCATATGTCAACTTCCCACTGCGATGCTTTTTCTTAAAACTGATTGCTATATATTTCTCTCAAAGGATTTGCATAATATTTTGCGTAATAAAAAAATGACATTGGTATGTTACTTTTTACAAATGGATGTTTTCATGATGCAGCTTAATAATTTATAATTAACGTTCGAACAAAGTTTATTTTTATAAAAAATCTTACAAATGTTAGGAAAAGTCCATAATTCTTAATTGATTTTAAAAAGTCCTTATTTCCTAATCCATTCGCTGCATTTTAAAAATCTGATATGTTTCTTAATGTTTATAACATTAACAAATGCATTGTGCTCGTTATGCCCGCGGTTTCGGTCTATGAAATTCATGCTATTCATATGCAAATTTATTACCAGTGTTTCACATTTAAAAAGGTTTGAATTAATCAACAATTGAAATTGTGAGTTTTTTACGTTAGTTGTCAGTCCAAAAATACGAGTTAGATTGTATTACCTAATATTTACCTTTTATGTATACAATTGTAATCAAGTTTGAATGTTGTACGTTATATTAGTGCTGTATACGGTCATAAAGACAGACAGACTTTTGAAATCGTCCTTGACAAATTGCGAGCACGCTCATTTAAGTCAGTCTGCCAAGAGATAACATAGAGATTTGCAACAGTTATGTTACGTTTCAATAAAATAAATAATAAACAGTATCCTTACATGTCATGTAAATAACAACATATAACATTAAAAAATATTTTCGTTGTGTTGAGTTTATTCTACTTTGAAGTACGCATTTCGTTTTAAATATTTCCCTAATGTCTTGGTGATGAATTATAAAAAAAAATCTGATTGGAAGCCTGTGATCAAACATCACATGTTTGTCAGTTCTTAACATTTTGGAACGTTAATGATAATAACAGTTTCAATAATTCATTTTGTTAACGAACAATCTAGTTGCAAGTTAACATAGTTGCCTGGACGTTGTTTCTAAATTCACTCTTCTCCCCGAATAAAAGTTCATGTATTATTTACGAGACATTCGTTTTTGGTAGTGTGCATTGAAATCACCTTTTGCACTCATGTGTTTGAAATGTATTATCAGGCTAGAGTCTCAGTTTTAGACACGATTAACGCAAAAATGAGCGGCAACACGAGTATAATACATAATTAAACTTATTAAGTTTAAATTATCACAACTATCGAATACAGTGTACCCCAAAAAAATGATTTCCCTTATGAGCTGCAATTTATATTTTTAAGTTTGGGACGCAAAATGATATTACTAAAATTGAAAACCTTCTGATGAAATTTGCTTGTTACTAATGACAGTAATCACATATTGCAAATTCCTTACTGCCCCAGTTTGATGGTTTTTGGAGCTCATGTGATAAAATAATCATTATTAATCAGTGGTGAAATCAAACGTAATGTTTAAATGTGAATCTGTATTTATAGTGGAACAACCGAGGACTTAAAACACAAAAGCACGCACTCCGTTCGCAATTGTACAGATGTGTTGTTAAGAAAAAAACAGTTTTTTATCTTCAAGGAGGCATATATATTTTGAACCAGGCAGGCCTTTGTGGAAATCACGAATGGTATGAAAGTAAGTGTCATTTATTAAAACAACAGCAACAACAAGAACAACAGTTTGGTCAGAAATGAGACTTCTTGTAATTAAACAAATTGCATTACACAAATGGATAATTGGAACGTAATGTACAACAACAAGTTCATCTATATCAAACACATGTATATAAAGTTAAATTAAAATTAAACATAAGGTGTAAGGGTTTAAACCATGTATATTATAACCACGCGCATCTATATTCGAGCTGCGTGGACAGTGAGTTTAATATCTTAAACTACAAATGAACGCTTTTTGGTATTTATGTTATACTTTCAATCTGCGTTCTTTATTAAAATCTTTATTTGGATGAAATATTTATCTACATGAGACATTCCTCGTTGTTCTTTGAAGCGTGCAAAGATAAAGTATATGAATTATATCAGAAATTGACCAGAAACTAGTACATTGTTTAGTTTATTTCACGAAATAAAAAGCAGTTCAACAAAATATTCTCCACAAAACAAAACCGCACCAAACACATTAGCGATTTAACAACAAAACAGAAAATGCTCTAACATGTCTAATTCACACAATTACACTGCTGGTTCAGGCACAGGTATAATTCAAAGTAACACATAAACGGGTTTGTTTGTTCATAGTATTTAATGGCATTTCACAAATTATTTATATGCGAGAAGCCAAAAACGTAAATCGAATTTAACCATTAAATACATTCGTACACAAAATGTAGTCAGGAAATTATCAAATATCAAACTATTGGCTGGGCAGTGGGTATATACACGAAAGAAACTCATGAAAGACGTTTGAAATTGTAATGCTTATCATTTACCGGATATATATATATTTTCATCAGTGTTCATTGTAATAAATCAGTTGAACTTAAATGATCAGACGCGTTTATCTTTTTGTTCATATAAATAGTATCAAGGTAATACATGACAACGAACTTCTGCCTATAGAAATACACTTTATCCAAAGTGCAAAAGGATTATATTATATAAATTTTCATTGACCAATGTAAAACAATTAGATGCAGAACGAAAACATTTCATGATTGCAAATGAATTGGGGCACAACGGTCGATGCAACGCATAGTATTGGGATTTAAACCTATTGAAAGAGACGTCTGACCCTGCTGAGACTTGTTCACAGCACATTGAGATGCAATTAACTTTACCGATACGCAAATGTTAACTAAGTTTGCGCATGCAAAAACAAATAAGCATGTGCGGGTTTCGTTCCTAAGAAAATAGTGAACACACAATTCGGCCGCAAATTTTATTTTCAGTAGAGGTCTAAAACACGAAAAAATGGGGCTTTTTCGGCAGCCCCCGATACAAAGGGTATAGCATCATAAAAATGGAGTTTCATTCATAATACTGAAGCGAACGCATGAAAAAGTGTTTTGGTACAAGTTAATTAGCAATGCCAAGATACTCGTTTTCCCGTTCTTGTAAAGGTAACGGTAAAGTTAATTATCACAATAAACCGAACTTCAATGAAACATAATACATTGTAGCATTTACCATTNGGGTTTCGTTCCTAAGAAAATAGTAAACACACAATTCGGCCGCAAATTTTATTTTCAGTAGAGGTCTAACACACGAAAAAATGGGGCTTTTTCGGCAGCCCCCGATACAAAGGGTATGGCATCATAAAAATGGAGTTTCATTCATAATACTGAAGCGAACGCCTAAAAAAAAAAAGTTTTGGTACAAGTTAATTAGCAACGCCAAGATACTTGTTTTCCCGTTCTTGTAAAGGTAACGGAATAGTTAATTATCCCAATAAACCGAACTTCAATGAAACATAATACATTGTAGCATTTACCATTTTACTAATTAATGGTCGGATCAATATAATTGTTACTTTATACGATACGACAAAAGGAAACCTCTGACACGACTTCGCACAACCAACACGACAGATACCAATATTTAGAACACCACACTATTATACTGTTCAGTATCCCCCAAATGTTGCTAACATATATTGTATAATAGGTTCCTTGTTACCGACTCATAAAGTACAGAAGGACAATCGTAAGAAATTGATTTAAACGAGAAGTCTCAATAAACACAATCCACTCTCTGTTGTCAAGATTTCCGATCTACAATGGCTTTTTCTCTTATAATGCTGTAGACCAATTATCTGAACAGCATCATTGAAAGCATTCCCTTCATCTAAATGAAACAAATTGAAGACCTCCCGAGACAGGATTTCTGATAAAAATATGATAAAAAGCAATCAGGGGAAATGAAACGTCATTAATAACGGTTTCTGAATATAAATGAGACCATTCAATATTGTGAAACAAATTTCGTGTAAATAATTGAATTAAAGGAGACTGTTTTGTCAAAAAGATACGAGGAAAAAGTGGTTTAACCAAATATGTGTATATAAGGAGTCTAGTTTATCATTGCAACATTTACATAAATCTACTTTTCTTATAGTCATAACGCTCTCGTATATACCTAATGTGACTCATTTTCAGTCAAAATTGGACCTAATTTTATGTATTCATTAGACAATAATAACACTTACATGATTATTAACAGTTAAATGAGGCAAACATATTTGCTAAAATCCATCAATACATTTTCTTTTAATGTGTACGACAGTAAACATATGATCGGAATACAAATTATATGATACAGTTAAGTCAATTAAATACCATAATACAATACGTAATATTAGAATATTGAAAAAGAAAACAACAGCAAATCGAATCTAACAACAGAAAAGTAAATGGCAGTAGGATGTACATGTAACAGTTGTCATATCGTGCAACATTTTCATATTGTAACGGTTAATCTCCGTGCAGAGTTATCCTGCTATGCTCTCAAATACAACTCTACCACGTACTCAATTCACACAATCTTGTCAAAACAAAACGAATGTTTTGAACTTACATTTAATTAGGTTTTGGGGACCAAGGATATTACACAAAGAAATTGTAACTTTAAATCGACAAAACACAGGGCCACACCTTGTGGAAGCTGTTACGTTTAATGCATAGTATTACGTTTTCTTGCCCATTAACGCAGATGGAATATTTCCTTTTATCGTTAATGTTAACAAATTAACGAATCGAGTGACATCGTGCATTGTGACGACAATTAACATGAATTTATGAGAAGCAACAGTAAGCTGTGTTGTATTTATCAAACATAAAAAGAGACCGTAGAGTCATTTTTCCAGTTGGATACGAGAAAATCATTATTTTTATTTTATTTGTACACGTTCTTGTCCATCTTGATTAAAATATGATCAACTGTGTTGTTATAAATATATTTAATATATACTATTTTTTTTTTAGGAAACCTATGTTAATGTTAATTGCTAAATCAATGTGTGAGTTATATCCTGGTCTAGAAATTGTGAGTGTTAAAAGCTTGCATATTAAGTGCAAATGCATGTACATGTATATGCTTTATAATTAGTGAAACAGTGTTTAATAAAGGAAGCATGAATGAATGCGTGAACGTTTTATGGTTTGTATTATTTTGTAACAAGCATATTTTTAAGCATATAACATGTACATGTCGGCATTGAAACATTTGGGAAAATACCTACAAGATGTTACCTTTGATATTAGGACATAGTCATTGTTANGTCTAGAAATTGTGAGTGTTAAAAGCTTGCATATTAAGTGCAAATGCATGTATATCCGTTATTATTAGTGAAACAGTGTTTATTAAAAGAAGCATGAATGAATGCGTGAACGTTTTATGGTTTGTATTATTTTGTAACAAGCATATTATTAAGCATATAACATGCACATGTCGACATTGAAACATTTGGGAAAAT
Source organism: Dreissena rostriformis (assembly GCA_007657795.1). Lineage (NCBI taxonomy): Eukaryota > Metazoa > Mollusca > Bivalvia > Myida > Dreissenidae > Dreissena > Dreissena rostriformis. The sequence goes on from VMBQ01008741.1 coordinate 18,505, forward strand.
ACCTACAAGATGTTACCTTTAATATTAGGACATAATCATTGTTACAATTTAATGTGTTGTGCAAAAGTCATAACAAAAAAATAATAAATAAAGACAAAATCTTCCATGTTTTTGGAAGGCGTTCAAGTCTGAGACCACAATGGAAATAAGTGAAATCATTTTCGCTTTTTTGTGTTATCCCTGGTAATGGTTAGCATTTCATAGTAATATTTATTTATTTGAACTTATATTTCTCAGATTATGCTATGTATTAATTAAATAGTATTTCATCAGTATTTGTTTGTATGTATCTACTTGTTTCTATCTTACCATGATTTGTGTATCAGTGCCAAAATAAAACTACTACTACTAAGGCAATTATTACTTCTCTGATCTAATGGACAAACTCTTCTCTGATCTCATTATATGTTTACACCTTCTGAACAATTATTTTGAACACTAGAGGCAGAAGTACTATACGGGTATGATTTAAAGCAATTAAGGCATATGAAACAATGATCATTAAGTAACATTTAGCGCAATATATGCGATACGCCAAACAACAATACAGAGAAAAGATAATATACCAAAATTCACTTTAAAAGCGTTTTTTTTGTAGTCAATGAATGATCAATTATGTATTATTAATAAACAATAATGAACGGCATTTTTTAAATAAATTAAACGTAAGATTCCGAGTTGAATTTAATAGATTAAATACAGTACATTTCGTAATTGCAAGGGCAATAACTAAACCTGTTTAAATTATGTCAGATGTGTGACCCATAAGTGCGTTATTCAAACAAATACTTGTGGAGAACTCCACTTTGGTACAGGTTTAACGTTGATGAAGTTTTTCTTATGTTACAACGTCATATTAAATCGTGTATACCATTTAAACGTTAAACACAAATATAGTATCGTTTTTGAATTTCAGAACAAGTTGTTATATACCATCGACGAAAATATTCACATTGCCGATGACGTGCTCAGCATTTCTTTAGCTGGTTATTTATTGGCATTTAATTGTTTTATTCAGTTTTACTATTTGGTGTAATCTTTTGATGACATATATTTCGTCAAATACTGAATAGAAAGACATGTAGCAATATCAATATAATTGTATACATAGCATATCTTAATTCAACATGCAGTGTTAAATTTGACGAATAGCAGCCGTTTTAGTAAGGCAACTAACTGATTTATCTACATAGAAATTCAGAATTGTTGATCGGGTGCATTTTAAGCGAATTATTTTTTTGGGAATATGTAAACACGAGAATATAAGTTGACAGGCAGATTGGCTATGAAACGTTTGTTTGACGAAATCAAGACATTCCAACGTGTTAATCAATAAATACTTTTGAAGAAAGATTGGCTTCTTCTGAAAGGTCACACACTAGCAAATACATGCGTAATGAAAACAACATCTTAACCACTGGACATCATTTATTTGTAAACGTGTAGTTATAAGCAGCATTATGCATATACATTCCAATTGTAAACTGTGTGTTCATTATAATTATACTTTATATAATTGTTTATCACTTGGACTCAACTATTATCAATCAAGTTTACAGTAGACTTATCTCAATGATAATATTACTCTGATTTTAAGTGTATAATAAAATATAAATATTACTATTATAAAATAGGTATATAAAACGGTTGTATTTATATAATAAAACAATAGTATGATTTAGTTTCTATTGATAAATAACAGCAAATTAACTCGAGTATCACCAAATTAAGAGCGTGTGCAATTGAAAGTTTCTAAGATGACGTTTAACTGACATTTGCAAAACAGTAATTTCATCAGACGGTTTCCTGCAAAACCTTTCGGAAATAATATTGTGCGCTCCCCACTACTGATTTGTTATTCGATTTCCCTGTCCCTGTTTCTTTTCAACTACAGTTTAATGGATGCCAGTGACATATTTAACGTAATGACTTTCCAGACGTAATGACTTTCCAAAGCCATTGGTGTCATCGACATTATACAATCTGGTAATCGACACAC
>VMBQ01008741.1:24506-36024 GCA_007657795.1 Dreissena rostriformis
TTAACCCTTTGAGCGCTGGAACCGGATTTTGAAGGCCTTTGCAAACAGTTTGGATCCAGATGAGACGCCACAGAACGTGGCGTCTCATCAGGATCCAAACTGTTTGCTATTCTGATAGTGGTCTTAGAAAAAAAATCGAAGAAAATGCTAATTTTAGAATTTCAGCAGACGACATTTAAGCAGACAACAAATTTCCCAGCATGCAAAGGGTTAATGCTTTGTATTGATCGTGTCAATTTATTGATCTCAGCTTACCTTACTTATGTTTAATTTTGCGTTTCCCTTTATAGTAAATGTAAATGGGTACTTGCTTAATATAAAATACTACCGTAGATTAACATGAATGTCTCTCCTGCTTTTTTTGCAGATGTGTACTGTTAATACCAGAATACATGGCTTTCAAATCTCACAAATACACCATTTGGTTGAACTTTGTTATCATATGCTAGATAACACATATACCGATGTCGATGGGGCATGTAATACATATCACATTTCTAGCAAATGTTTATGTCATTGTAATCAATCACATGACATATTAGGATTTGCAAATTTAATGTGAACTTGAAGAAGAAGACTAACGTTTTAAACTATGCCTAAAAGGCCTAAACACTTTTTTAAAGCCAATTAATTGAAAATATTAAACAATTGAAAGGCGCAGTATATTTATAATTAACAAACCGAAACATTATTTAGCATGTTAAACACATTACAATCCTAGCAAATGTTGAGGTCATTGTAATCAATCACTTGATTTATTAAGATCTGCAACTTCAATAGGTGCATCACATGATTATGGCTTAAACCGAAAATGCGTTGTTGCGTAATTTTCTTAATAAAAAATTCAGTTAGTTAATTGTTAGCAATACCATATTAAAAACGTACTCCATTGAAACTTACTTGCGCTGCTTAAATGACAATTTTCAGAGAAAATACTGCACTTTGCAGTATAATTGTGATGCATGTCATGTCAATGTCCATCATATTACATATTCAAAGAAAAGTAAAGATGAAACCCAGCAAGCATTGAAGATTATTAATCCGGTACAAACGTACTTCAACACGTTATTAAAAAGAATCCATAGTATTTTTAAATCAGTTTCTGTGCTCAGCTCTCAATTATCGCCTCCTGAGTGTTTAACTCCAACTGTCCAAATCAGTCACGTTAACATTTAGAATTAAAAAAGAGAAGACAACAAATTATAATATAAGTAATCCCTCGTCAACACGTTCAACCGTGATTCTTCGACGTTTATTTTCATTTAAAGTAGCATACATCTATATGTTCACCTAAATTACGAACACACATTTTCGTTTCCATGTTTGTGTGACCGTTACCTTTGGCGGTTGTTGTTGTATATGTTAATTAAAAACCTTGTTTATGCTGGGGTATAGACGATTAAAGACTGTCAAACGGTCAAAGTCGTTATGCTTATTGGTATGGTCAGTAGCAGCTTTAAGTATGTCCGATAAGAGTCAAAATTGCGTTGAAATAACGATTTCTTTACCTAATAACTACATTAAACACCAATGATATAACGTAAGGGCATGACATGTCGTAACATTTATTAATATATAGGAACTTATGAAATTCATTAAATAAGCAGAAAATATAATTTAATAGCTTGAAATATTTTCCCAGTCAATTTGGAACGTTGGCACAGTGAAACTGTTCATTGTGTTACTTTACTGAGAAATCAATCCTCTATTTATTATTTAGGTCAAATATATCCACCAGTCATCTAACCGAAAGGGCAAGAACAAAGTATGAATACAGAAGTACTTAATTGGAACACCATACGATAATTCGCACTTTCTGTTAAAGAATAATGTACCGTATACAGACTGACTGTATATCTGTCTATATGAGAATGTTAACTGAAGTGTTCATATTGTGATTATTTCCGCCACGTGCTGTGCATTGCCTTGTATGCAGGATGTTCCTGTCACTACCAGCGTTCTGTTCCTTCTTATATTGAACAAGAAAGTTGGAAAGGTCAGGCTGGAAGCGTATAGTACATATGGCGTTGCATTGGTTTAGTGCGTGCCTGAATTCGGAAATATATTGTTGTCTTTTTTTCTTTCTTGAAACGATGAATTGCTGGAATTAATAAAAATGAGGACATACAGAGTTTATATACGCAACTTTATTTAAAGCCTGCCAAAAGGATAGCATAGTTGTATTCCTTATGAAGAAGTGTGTGAAATTGTTTACCTANACAGACAGTCAGACCGACCGACGGACCGACTGACAGACCGACCGACCAACAGACCGACCGACATCCAGAAAAACAATATTCCCCCTCTTCTTCGAAGGAGAGCATAATTATATAATGTCATGTCATGTTCTTAAAGCATTATGCTTGCGCACTAATATTCTTTTGATGTATATATATAGTTGTTCCGTTCTAAGGAAGACACATACTACCCAATAGATGATGACTGTTCAAAAAACATTTTTATGAAAACAAGACACTAGTCAGAAATAAAAATATAATTGTGTTTTGCCAGCAAACAACACACCAGACAAATATAAACGAGTTATTATTGGACCGTACTATTATCCGGACGAATGTTTAATAATGAAGTTTCTTTTCGAATAACCGAGTTAAATAAGCTCCATGCCTTACACGCATGCTTCGTTTGCCTACAACAATTCCCTAACACTGATTATATTGATAGTAAGAAATGCATGCGACTGTCGTCTGGAGAATTAATTTCGCGAGTGCATACGCAATAAATTTCTACCAGATATTGCCCGTTAAATGTTTAAGATGTTTGCTCATTACAGCTGACGAATTCTGACAGAATCATATTTAACAAGCTAAGTTGCTCAGTTGTAGACCACACAGTACCGTATATATATAGTCTTGTCCATAACTACTTAATTGTGTTATACTCAGAATAATACTTTTTGTGTAAGTTCTGGTTGTCGATTTATGTGGGTAATTCGGCAACACGCAATTAACGAATTGCTATCTACTCGCGTTTGTATACTAGTGTTCGATATATGGACATAATTTATATATCATCGAACTTAACGTTTATTTAAACTCATTACCCTACTTTAAAAGGGACATGCAGAGTAATTGACGCAATCTGGTTTGGTAAACAAACACTCTTTCTACCATCAGAGAGATAAGCTGATTATAAGATCCCATTGTAGTTTTATTGATATATATTTCGTGATGCAATTCGATCGAGGAATGAAATGCCTTCTAGACAGACAATGAGTCCCACAGAAGTTCTACAAACGCAGACAGGTTTTAAACAAATCATGGATGGTAAGTTGCGGAGTTATTCATTAACAACAACAACAATATAGCACGTCACATCCGGTATTAAACTGTTTAATTAAGCAAAATAATTGAAACACGATGGCGTAAGTATTTAAACACACTGGGATAAAAGATGGTATTAAATATATGCAACTGTAGTAATTTAAATAATTTGCACTTTTTAAATAAGTGTAAGCATGAAAGCGAATTTACGCATCAATTACATAAAAAGTTGGTCCAAAAGCTTTGTTCGTTTTCGCGTTTATTGAAAAGTGCGTATTATGTGATTTCGCATTGGTTATGTGTGAGGTTTTGGATGCATTGTATACTGTTAAAACCCCCCGATATATGTTTACATGGACCGTTTAAAACATACGGTTTCGACATAAGGTTGTATAACTTTGGTGAATATGTGTCTGCTGTGTGATATATTTAAGGCTGTGTATGGGATCCGTGTGAAGTTTTGCAAACATTTAAAATGTTTTACTGATTTTTATTGATCGTGTCAATTTATTGATCTCACCTTACCTTATTTATGTTTAATTTTGCGTTTCCCTATATAGTAAATGTAAATGGTTACTTGCTTTATATAAAAAACTACCGTAGACTTACATGAATGTCTCTCCTGCTTCTTTCGCAGATGTGTACTGTTAATAACAGAACATATGGCTTTCAAATCTCACAAATACACCATTTGGTTGAACTTTGTTATCATATGCTAGATAACACATATACCGATGTCGATGGAGCATGTATTACAGTTCACATTTTTAGCAAATGTTGATGTCATTGTAATCAATCACATGACATATTAGGATCTGCAAATTTAATGTGAACTTGACGAAGAAGACTAACGTTTTAAACTTTGCCTAAAAGGACTTATCACTTTTTTAAAGCAAATACATTGAAAAGATTAAACAATTGTAAGGCGCAGTATATTTATAATTAACAAACCGAAACATTATTTAGCATGTTAAACACATTACAATACTAGCAAATGTCGAGGTCATTGTAATCAATCACTTGATTTATTAAGATCTGCAACTGCAATAGATGCATAATATGATNTGTGTGACCGTTACCTTTGGCGGTTGTTGTTGTATATGTTAATTTAAAACCTTGTTTATGCTGGGATATAGACGATTCAAGACTGTCATACGGTCAAAGTCGTTATGCTTATTGGTATGGTCAGTAGCAGCTTTAAGTATGCTCGATAAGAGTCGAAATTGCGTTGAAATAATGATTTCTTTACCTAATAACTACATTACACATCAATGCTATAACGTAAGGGCATGGCGTGTCGTAACATTTATTAATATATATGAACTTATGAAATTCATTAAATAAGCAGAAAATGTTATTTAATAGCTTGAAATATTTTCCCAGTAAATTTGGAACGTTTGCACAGTGAAACTGTTCATTTTGGTTACTTTACTGAGAAATCAATCCTCTATTTATTTTTTAGGTTAAATAAATCAACCAGTCAGTTAACCGAAAGGGCAAGAACAAAGTATGAATACAGAAGTATTTAATTGGAACACCATACGATAATTCGCACTTCCTGTTAAAGAATAATGTACCGTATACAGACTGACAGTATATCTGTCTATATGAGAATGTTAACTGAAGTGTTCATATTGTGATTATTTCCGCCACGTGCTGTGCAATGCCTTGTATGCAGGATGTTCCTGTCACTACCAGCGTTCTGTTCCTTCTAATATTGAACAAGAAAGTTGGAAAGGTCAGACTGGAAGCGTATAGTACATATGACATTGCATTGGTTTAGTGCGTGCCTGAATTCGGAAACATATTGTTGTTTTGTTTTCTTTCTTGGAACGATGAATTGCTGGAATTAATAAAAATAAGGACATACAGGGATTGTATACGCAACTTTATTTAAAGCCTGCAAAAAGGATAACATAGTTGTATTCCTTATGAAGAAGTGTGTTAAATTGTTAACCTAAAAATATTGTTGAGATATTTGTGTGAAATAGATTTATCAAATTGTTAAGTAACATGAGTCTTTACTCAATATGACTTACTTTAATGTCGGCAATGTCACGCTTTGCGATACATGGAGTCCACATATATAACTATTTAACCATTACGTAATTTTTACACACTATATTTGACAATGGACTAAATGTCCATGCAAATACTGACTATAATTTTTACAACTAATAAGACGTATATTAATTGTGGCACTATTAAAAAAGATAACTTAATACAACTCAACATGTGTTCATATTTTCACCGCAGCAACTCAATCAGCAATGTTGCATTCATTTTATATACATGAGAAAAAAGTTCATGCACATTTAAATGGAAAAAAACACCTACTTTTGCAAAATGGATTTGCGAGTAATTTCATACACAAATTAATAAATTATACAATTATAAATTATAATAATTGTACATGTTTGATATTTTAACATTAATATTTTGGTATGAAGAGGGTTTATTCTTTTGTTTGCTGCAGTGTCAGTAAAAGTATTATAAAACGTTAAACTGAATATTTAAGAAAAACACAAGGAATGCTTTCGGTAAAATATTAGGGACAACAAGGTATAGTTAAACAGTGGGAATTCTTGTGGGCGGTTGAGANACATATTAGTTATTTTGCATTAAGAACACAATATAGATGTAGACTTAAAATATATTATTCTCAATAAATGACAAGAATGACACAAATCAATTGACCCAAATATGCAAATTCAATCATGCCACTTAACATATTTAGGTCGTCATTCTGTAAAGGAAAATGTATATGTCTATACAAACGTCAATTCTTTCACATCGACATCTGAGAGATTTCCAACACCTACCTTACAAGTATCCAAACTGCAAGTCAATGTGTCAATACGTAACATACATTCTTGATACATCAAACCGTTCGAAAACGTGGCAATTCATAAGCAACATTTGATCTTTGTATTATTTGTTTATTATAGAACATGCGAATTAAAAATACCGTAATAGTAATGTGACCGCAATAAACTGCATTCATTCAACAAAAGGACAAGGGTGTTAATCGGCATCACATTCATTTTCGTGTTTGCAAACCGCCAGCTCTTTAAAGCACTTTCATTTTGAAACATAGTATCAACAGCAGTGACGTCATGAACGAAAATAAATTTTGTTCAAACGAAAATAATATAATATTTATATTTTTAAGTAAATAATATCGAGGAGATGAACACATTTAGTTATAAAAAAGAACGCATATTTATTCCGTGTTTAAGTTCTTAAAAAAAAACACTCATTAGTTTCGTGTCTTAAACATTATTTCTGGACTTTGACGTAGATAACCAATCGTTGCCAAACGCTTTCCGAAAACGGCGTTATCGCCCGAATATTTCCGATCTCATTAGACTCACACTGCCTTTAATGACAAAATACAAATGTTCGATGAGGTATTCGATATAAAATGAAATCATCTATCTGTATAATATAAGGTAAGATCATGGTAAAGTGGAATGCCTCGAAAATATTTGCAACACACTAGCAATCGAAACTGACGGATAACAAATGTTTAATACAAGATTACCTATAGCAATAAAAAATACGGCAATTCATTTCCTCAATACTTACGCAATTTTGTAATTTCTGTGTTGTACGTTGATACACTAGTATTTGTGTATTGTACTAATGCGGATTATGTTCGGTAGCTGGGGTATTTCGATAGTTTTACTCTTGTAAAATTCGGCACTGAACGTTCGGTCAGACGAGAGCGTACCTTGCATTTCTACGAGTTCAAGAAGTGTTTTCTTGTAGGTTATGTTCGCAAGTAGCCATTCATGGTCATGTTTAGTCACGAGGCAACCTTTCTCAACAAAATGGTACATAGTTTTTAAAAATTGACCACCATTTAGGCAATCAATGCCTTAAAAATGTTGATATAGGTCATTTTCCTGTGTCAAGAGATACCTACCTTGTATATAAATAAAATATTATATCAGAATTTTGTTTTTTGTTTAAAATGATGAAAAATGTGAATTTACGACACATCGATAATGTTCAAGTGACTTGGCCACGCACCCAACACATGTGCGCGAACATAGAATTATGCAACTGTACATAAAATAACATAATTGTATTTGACAATTATTTATGACATTTATTATTTCAGTGCACGCGAAGTCAAACCGTCAGAACCAGATTTTTAGTTTTTGAAAAGCGTGTGGATATTGTGGCTATCTCCGCCGTCCGCCCGTCCGTCTGTCCGTCTGTCCGTCCTGGCCACTATCTCCTCCTACACTATTANATTCTTGACATTTATTATTTCAGTGCACGCGAAGTCAAACCGTCAGAACCAGATTTTTAGTTTATAGTAACGTAACATCAAGAAGTTTACACATTGTTTTTTGTTATCCCCACGCTTTTTGAAAAGCGTGTGGATATTGTGGCTATCTCCGCCGTCCGCCCGTCCGTCTGTCCGTCCGTCCGTCCTGGCCACTATCTCCTCCTACACTTTAAGCACTACAACCTTGAAACTTACACACATGGTAGCTATGAGCAATGTGCACCCTGCACTATTTGGAATTTCGATCTGACCCCTGGGTCAAAAGTTATGGGGTTGGGGTGGGGCCGGGTCAGAGATTTTCACTCATTTTTTTATGTTATTTTACATTAACTTCTTCATTTCTACACCGATTTCACTTTACTTCATAATTCAATGTTGATTATGGGGACTTAAAAATATGCATGACTTTGAAATGTAACTGGATGACATAACTAACAACATGCGGCGTGGGGATACGCGTCGGCCGAGGCCGCCCCATTTCTAGTTTTAATTCTAGAGTTAGTCTACACATGGAATACCGAAGGTTATTGATCTTTCAAAATCGATTATTTCGCCCTGTCTTATAATGAACGTAGATACATAGAGATTGCTCTTTAATTGTTAATCTCGTTATAGCNCATTTCTACACCGATTTCACTTTACTTCATAATTCAATGTTGATTATGGGGACTTGAACATATGCATGACTATGATATTTAACTGGATGACATAACTAACAACATGCGGCGTTGGGATACGCGTCGGACGAGGCCGCGCCATTTCTAGTTTTAATTCTAGAGTAAGTCTACACATGGAATACCGAATGTTATTGAGCGTTCAAAATCGATTATTTCGCCCTGTCTTATAATGAACGCAGATACATAGAGATTGCTCTTTAATTGTTAATCTCGTTATAGCCAGAATCAGACTAAATTCGCAGCTACTCAAAACATGTTCAGGCCAAATGTGTTTTTGTTTTCGAAATGCGAAACCCATAAAATATTAAGTACGAATCTCAAAGACGCTTATAACGCGCTAAACACTGAAGAACATTGACTTTAAATAACACTATGGTTAAACACAATGCATTATATATAGCTCATGTTTAAAAACATGCGCAAATGCCAAAACAAGTAAATAATAATCATTATAACATATTAAGTAATGCATGCTGTATGATATATTCACTGATAATGGAATATTTTCCTGACCTATTTACTTATCCACTTTTATTAAAAAAAGGTCGCGTGAGGAGCTACTAAAAGTGTTTAATGAACGTGCTCCACTGGTATCATTTCCTGGTAAACGATTTCAACAAAGTCGTACAAATACTATATATATAATATATTAAATATCACATTCATTTATGTCATCAAGTAACCAAGAAGGAAGTACCGATCGAACGCACAAACGAAACAAACGAACGAACGAATGAAAGAAGAATTGAGTCAAGTGGCTTTGGGATGCTGTCATTTACCAAAAGGGGATTAAGTGCTTTAAAAAAATTGACATGAAAGATACCATTAGAACAAATCGTAATGTTGTTTGAAATGACGCTAGCAATTACAGACGACAATCGCCTGAATGCTCGTTTAGCAACCCTTTTGCTGAGACTAGTTTCTTAGTATTGGCGTGTGCTTATTATAATGAAATCATGGTGTTTAACTCTTTCGCCGTGAGATAAATGCTTTATAAGACTGTTTTGAACTGTTCATTACATCTCAGGTCAATCGTCTCTCTATTGTTTTTTGTATACATGTACATGTATTAATGCATAAATAATTAATTATCTATTGTTTATATTAATGATGTTAATATTTGTTGTTAATGTGTCATGCTCTTCATGAATGGAGGAAATAAAGAATCTATCTATATATCTATCGTAAACACGAATAAAGAATGGATACGATGGCATTGCCGAACGAAAACTAATCGGAATAACGACCGTTTAAAAGTAATTACGATTGGACGAAGGAACAAAGACACGGGAAAAGGAACAGAGGCACGGACGATTGGAGGAAAAACAGAAGGAATGACGGAACCGTCTGACGATCACCAATAGACACTTGGGTGTTTCAGTCAAAACAACAGCTGGTTTGTGAAGTGTTATTTTGCCAAAGGAATGCGTAAACTAATTCAGCGATTTTATAATGTTTGTGAAATTATTTAGAAAATGTTCATTCACATGTTTGTATAAATTCAAACAAATTAAAAAAAATATATATATTAATTTTATGACAGCAAACATTGTTTACCATAAAATGTTAGTAATTTATAGCTTAAAAGCAGGGACGAAGTAAAGATCACATTGACTTTGTTTTGAATAGAGTTTTAATTGAACATGTCTTATTTGAGGTCATTAGTTTTTTCTAACATTTTCCTTAAGATATATATATTAACTCACTCATAGTAGTTGAGCCATTCAATCCTATTTTTATAAAGACCAATATTGTTTTAAATACTGACTCAGAAATTGAAGATAAGACCAAAAATCAATATTTTGAAATGACAAAGTGTTGAAGAAAAGTTTTACTTGAATATTATAATTCACATTCACGGAAGTACCAACACGCTATTAAGGCAGGAAGCAATACAAAAATCGCGAAAGAATCTGGGCTTAAAGATAAATACACATTGTTCATACTAAAATAAACAAATGCGATAATCCCGTTGGAATTGTGCACCGGAAAGTATGCACTTTTACACTAGCGACATTTCATAATGGATGAATAAGATTAATTTATATCAAGAGACAGATACAACTTAATTATATTGACTAATGCTTTTCGCAACCAGAATCATTTTGATAAGGCGGTGCAAAAGCAATAAAAAGGGAAGTAGATAGTGCTGCAAGGTAGCGACAGTAAGTTCATATATGAAGCGTTTAGATGAAACCCGATAAGATTGTATTGCGTATTTTGTTCTGTTTAACATGTAATATAGAGGAAGTCGGTATGTACAGGGGCTATATAGACCTAATACAAACTAGCAAACTTCTTACAGAGTGGCAAACATAACACCGATAACGTGAAACAAGTTATTGATTTAAACATTGTCCAAGGCGAACACGATACTGTGTCGCTGTTTAACAAACAAATAAAGAAAAAAAAGAGAAAAATATCAAATGAAAACATTATCATTTTCTGTTTAATATTGAAATTTTAGCTGATTTTGACATTTTGCAAATAGTACAGTTTGTAACACAAACATGATAAATACGTTTCGACAAATGTGATACAGCACAAGTACACACATTCTGGGTTTATTGTGATTCGGATTGTAATGGTGTTTGTACTATGTGTGTGTTTTTATTATTTTGCTTGAGATGGACCCGTCACTACGGGAATAGGAAATTTCACCCTACCCCGATCATTTCAAAATCAGGGACACATGTACGTAACGAATGAATGTTTATCGTACAAGATTATTTTTGAAATTTTGCAAATAGTCCGGTTTCTACAAACAACACAATACATACTTTACGACGGACGTGAACCAGAAGAAGTAAACAAACAAAGTCTGTGTTGATCACAATTCGGACTGAAATAGTGTTTGCACCATCTTTGTAAATTTATCATTTGACTTCATATTGACCGGTCACAACGGGAATAGGAAAGGCCCCGCTTCAGAATCATACAAAAATAAAGGACATATTTAAGTAACGGCTGAATTTTTAGCTGGCAATAAACACATATTTATTATCGACACTTCTTCAAAAAATAGTTTATAACATATTATTATACCAGGCGTAATTATTATGTTAAGCAATATCAATAGTTTTATTATGAATATTATAAATATTAATATATATAAATATATATAAATATAAATATAAAAAAAGCTTTCTATTGTAAAAACTTTCAAAATATGCAAATGATTATGAAACTTGTTTTAAACATCGGACTGTATGTTTGCAATTTGTCTGTCATCATTATAATCCATGGAATATATAACCCAA
>VMBQ01008742.1:0-35548 GCA_007657795.1 Dreissena rostriformis
CAAACGCAAAGCAAAAATCCATTTCAACGGATGTACCCGGAAGTTGAAAACGAAAGTGAAAGTAATCGAGACTTACGGGCCCTATTCTCGCATGAATATGGGAACAATAAAAACTATGTCGTAGCCAATTTTTAGGACACTTTCATGTTATATAGTTATGTTCTGTATTTAGGGAAGAACCACTTTTATTGCGCATGAATTAAGCGGTAAATCGGAGTTTTGCGAATTTGGTTTTGGCAGCCAGCCAATTCGGATAGGCTCAGAAATTGGTATCAGCACTAGAAGCCCCTAGGCCAAAAACCCAAAAACATAAAATGTGCTGTGCAAGTTTAAAATAATCCGACAGTTTATATTCCTTTCAATGTAATACATAAAGCCTTTTTTCTTCAATTATATCTTCTTTTTATGCATTTGAAAAATAATTGTTGAGAAGATATCGAAGATTCAACAAAACAATCTTCAAAACATGTTACCGTAGATGCATATGCAGGCATTAAAGGAAACTAGCTACATAACTTTTTAAACGTAAAATATTAAACTTTTACTGGTTTCACTTTTGAATGTTACTTTACAAACAATCTGAATCACAGATATTTAAGACATTATCTAATGTTTTAAGTTTGTGCAAATGATAGATATATCATACTATACTCATGGTTGAACAAACAATATGCAATATACATAATATTATACATAAGTAACATTTTCATCGTTTTTTTCTATAATTTGCTTCGTATATCTATGATATTTAATATATAATTTACTCCTTCATGAAAGTATATATCTTGATAGATGATAAGGATTGTATTCCGAACGTGGACGGAAACATAGGATCGATTACGAATTCGTCAAAATTACCCGGAAATGAAGGAGCTACCGATGTGTCCAATGCCTTATCGGATGAAAACAAACCAGATTTGCTGCAAAGGTATTGCAGGAACAAGAAGACTAGCTTCAAGACCGTGACCAGCGATTAACGTCTGTACCAATAAATACACTATGTTAAACCAGTTATCTCATTAATGAGCCGACAGTCAACAATGCACATTCCTCCTTAGTTCTTAAGTCTACCATTAATGCCATCATCAATATCCCGGCCGGTGAAATAGGTGCCAAAACATATCATTCCAGCGCAAAGAATTGTTACATGACGTTTGCTTGAGGCATATACATATATTACAATGGGCATGATTTTGTTAACGCATTCACACGTCTTATTATTGCAAGAAGCTCGTAAACAGACAATATTTTACAGAAGTATTATCATTCCAAATCATCTTAAAGGGGCTAACTTCATAACACAAATATAAACATCTTTGTAGAATAATAAGTATGAACTGAAAATGTGAATTATGGCCATAAGGCTTAATTTTGCGTTGCTTACCACAATCATAATGAGGTTGTGCATGCATTTTTAAGTTGTAAATACACATTTTGTTAAAGATATTATACGACTTTTAAATATTGCATATAAAAGTAATTAAATGAAATAATTGTTTGCAGAAAGGTGATGGTGAAACATGGAACACATAAAGATAGATTAATTTCAGCTCAGGTAACAGTATGGTTCACATCAACTAACCCAATCAAGCGAACATATATAATCTCATTTAATGCACTATGGGATTTGTATTACTCAGAGTATCCTGTATTTTCAGTAGTTTTGTGCTAGCTCTTGTTATTGTCTCACAATGGTTTTGTGCGACGAATAAATGTACGTATTATAAACTGCTTTGATGATTGGTTGATATTATTTATGTATGAATTATTTATAATGTTAAGCAACCTCGCTTACTCATAATTTAAATAATCGTCAGAAATATGTATTTAGGTGTATTAATGTTGTTATTCATAGAATGTATTAAAATGTGTCCACATGGGCCATTGGCCTTCTGGAAATGTTGTTTATAAATCTAAAAATCTTTTATTACAGTATTTTTAGCACTAATAAACAAAACAAGCACAAACAAAGATGCCATTTTGTTTAATAAAATGTTTCCACTCTCTGCATGAATAATTTAATTGGCGAGAAAAAAAAGATGAAGTGCCGTTAGTTACTACATTATAATTGTACAAATATCTCAAACGAGCGTGTATCGTTATGGTGAATTTAAGAAAACGACAGTTAGGAACTGTGAAATGGAAGTTCACTCTAACCTTCAATAGTCTTATTTCTCAGTCTAATTACTTGCGAACAGCCTTTCTACGCTATCAGCGTTTTGATATCTAGTTTACCATTTTATCGGTAATCGAAGCACACATTTCATTTCAGTTTTCAAACATTGATTACCGCAATATTATCATTGAAACGGTAGGAAAATATGTTTCCTGTCATATTATGTACAAGGAAATACGCTATAAAGATTTGTTTTAATAGTTTATTTTATGTTATTCAATGTTTTAACAGTATTTACTGTATAAGAAACTCTTACATTCATGAATAAGAAGATCATGTTTAAAAAGTGACACATTTCCAAAGTTCAACGACTAAGCAATAAATTAACAAGATAAGAACAATATATTTCATGTTTCGTAATTCTCATGAAATGATTATCACCAAACCTCTGATTCAATTATAGCAGTTTTCATTGAGGCATTATTAGATGAAACTATGTAAAAGTATCCCAACCTAACGAGTCAAAGTTTAAAGATTAACTTGCGGTTGTAATATAAAATTGAGTCACGGTCTGGGATAAACGGGCCTAATACATGTGCACAAGCTTATCAGGGACGACACGTTCCGCCTGAACTGGATTTTTGTGTAAAACAGACTTCCTTTAAACGGAATATTCCATACAAGCGGAAAGGGTCGTTCCTGAATATTCTTTGTGGACTGAATAGGCTAATCTGGGTCGACACACCCATTAAGCCCAGTTGTCCTAGAACGAGGCTCATCACGCGTGTAAAAAAAACAAAAATACGTATACCGCGAGTATCGATGGTTAAGCCTTATTCCCGGATATAGATCAATCAGTCATAGATGCTTTACGGCTCACGGTCGATGGACGCGTTCCCTTTATCAGCTCGGTATCTGTTTTATCAGGGACCTATACAACAAACATGTTGTCTAGGTCCCTGGTTTTATTTAAAGTGAAATTACCTAACTACCGATCCCTGATAAGACGTAACAACCGTACCCTGATAAGACATAACAACCGTACTCTGATTAGACGTAACAACCGTACTCTGATAAGCTTATCTACGATACGTATGCAACAAAACACGAAACATTTGATAATGGAAGAAAAAAAAAGGTGTTTTTAGACATTAAGTCTCACAAACGTCTGAATTTAACTTTCAGATGTCAGAAAACGATGAGGCTAATAACACAGCGAATTCAATTTTGATTATATCAAATGGTTTAAAAAAAAATGTACTAGTAGTTTTTAAGCGAATTTTCACAGACTTTGTAAAAAATGAGGTAAAGTAGTAGTAGTAGTAGTGGTTATGGTTGGTGTTGTTGTTGTTGCTGCAGTTTTTTTTGTGTTGTAGGAAATCAAAGTAAGAATTTTGGTAATACCCAAATATACATTTTCGTTAAATATAATATTCACAAAACAATATAAAATGTTTAATATGTAATATTCGACCACTGGAACCATAACATTATTTATTGATATAGTTTCATTGAGTAAACGCATATAATCATAAAGACTGTTTTTCTAATGCATTATTAACTATAAGTATATCTTATAATTACGGTAATGTAAGCGAGTTCACTTATTCTTGTCCATATAAGATATATTTTGCTACACTTATTTTCACCCGTGTCGTTAATTGATTACAGGTTTATCTAAGGTTTGCAAATGTGGGAAATGTATGTAATAAGTTATGATATGTGATATATCGTGGCATTATATGAGATAATGCGAAAATGGGTCTTATGCAATATGCGGCCAGAGTAGCTCTCCTTCTGCTACATCCGCGCAGACTGTTCAAGCTAAACCCTGCCCTTTTATAAGACCACGAAACCTTGCGTTACTTTATAGCGGGCAGTATGGAGCTACGCTTTTCGCATATGGCATAAGATCCATTTTCGCATGGCGCGGATATGTTGTGTTACATTAATTATATAACTCAAATGTAGTTTCGGTTTTTAGTAAAGGATTTCTCATTACGCTTTGTCACATTGGGTTGCAGACATAAAGTGTAACGTAGGTAAGAAATAGATTTATTCCGTTGGCGTAGATACAATTGCATTTCTTTTCAATTCTAGTATAAGCAAATATAAATACATAGCCTATTTTCGAGTGGATTTAAAGATCTTTATTTCTTAAATCGCTATTATTCAATTTAAAATTAGGCGAATACATTTGTTTTGCAGATTTTTTTTAGCGAAGGCGTTGACTTATCGAAGGTTGCGAATTAAACCGTCGAATCTACATAACATTTTTTTAATGAGATACAACATTTCACCCTCGAACATACAGATATGTTAGTGAGATAAACTTGTATATCCTGCAAACTTCTGATGTTGATATCGTCTATGCCGCTCAAGAGTTCCGAACAGCAACTTAATTGCTTCCGATGATAAGCTGCTTTATCGCAAAACTTCCGTGTCAGTGACGTCATTTGGGCTAACGTGATTGTAAAAAGTGCAAATGTGTTGGGTCCCGTAATAGATATTAGGCCTTCACACGTGTGAACGAGATGTGTAGTTTGGATTGAAAAATATATTTTTATTAAATTGTGATGAATGCGTATTATTGTTGTTGATAAATGATACACATGTAACAGACGTTTACAAAAATTCAGCCTATTCGTTGAAACCGCAACCTTTAATGTTGTTTGCCATTGTACGGTTAGCTCGAAGCAATGCAAACGATGAAAACCCGAACGGAATGCCCGTATGAGTATATATTGCTGGTATGAGGAAACTGTTGTTGTCTAAGACATTTATGTCAGACCTTGTATTAACGTAATTCCTCGAATGTTGCTAAACCTTCACAATTTGCGTGTCTCTAATTAACGTTACTGACACATTTCTCTATTTCTCCTTTGTTTTGGGAGAATATGTGAACGCGTATACATAATTACATATAAGTGCATCTTTAAAAAAGATAGTGTATGTAAAGCGAAAATGGGTCTTATACCATATGCGTCAAGCTTAGCTCCAGTCCATACTAAGCGGACAGGAGCTACCATGCCCACGTATGAGACCACGAAACCGATTCCGATGGCACAGGCGGAGCTGGAGCTACGCTGACCATATATGGCATAAGACTAATTTTCGCATGACGCGGGTGATATATTAAACCAAACTCTTTGTCCTTCGCAGCGGTTACTTCCCTGCTAATGTTTGCTACTTACGTTAAATGCAAACGTATTCATGATCCGGTAGCAGTATGTGTTAGTACCTTTATAACAATTAATTCATTGCAATGCACCACAGTCTTCTACGAAGTTGAATTTTAAACATATCGTTTTAGTCAACAATGTGTATGGAGGATATGACTAATAAATCTGTTAAAAAAAATAATGTTTAATCGTCATCACTTGTTAATACGTCGGTGATTTTATTAGAGCTAGTAAAAGCCGGTACGACTAAAATGCGTATATGACTCATATTCGCGAATATGAGTGAAAGGGGCGAAAATGAACAGATATCGACTGTTTTGAAATGTTTTTCTCACAATTTTTATAAGGAAATCGTTCTATGAATAAAAATCTTCTTTATATATTAATACTGTTAAGATCGAGTGAACATTTTAGTGCTTTTTCCTGACATATGTTATCGTGGAGTCGTCGTGGTTATAGCGTTGGCGGTGTGTAGCTTTAAAATAATGTTCAAATTCGCGAAAATGACTTTAGAGTTGGAAAAAATTATACTGTCTAGTAAATTGATATATTTGTGTTAACAGATTAAAAACATAACGTATATTTTTCATTATTCAGTAATTTGTTGATAAAAACATTGCAGAAAAAGCATCAATATTGCCAATAGTCCTTCATATTCGCTCGTTTCGGCCAGTTTCGCGAATATGAGTCATATACGCATTTAAGGCGGACCCTTAGAAAGCTCTGCGCGGCACCGTGTGATACCCTAGTTCGACTCATTCTGCTTCTCTCCATTCATAATGGAATGTTAGGTAGTGGATATCCGACGATGCTGCGCGGAGGTTGGTGTAAAATGTGCATTGCAATGTGGGCGCTGCATGGCATGCGTGTCATACGGTATTACTGGCTCAGTCATTTACACATGTTCGGTATCCCCTCATGTGCACATTGAAAAGTTGCTTAACGAATGGAGCTGGATAAGTGAAGGTTGAACTTGTAAAATAATGTAGGTAGCCACGACAACATATTATTCCAGAAAACATCAGCTGTATTTTCGGTATTCATCAAAGAATAATTAAGGACATGTGGCCTTTTTATTCAGCCCGTTTTTTTAAATCATTTGCAGACAAAACCGACTAAAGGATCAACGTGTAATATTTGTATATATAATATCACAGACGTAACCAAATTTTAGTATTTGTAACACAGTCTTCCCAAATGCAATTGTTACAAAGTATTTCAGTACATCTTTAATTGTAGTATAATTGACATTTGTACACAGGTTTACTCGTGAAACGAGTTTCTGTACAAATAGCTAACTATGCATATACGCATTGCGAGAGCATTTGGATTATTATCTTGGTGGATGTTTTCACCTTGCACTTAGAACATTCAATAAACAGTTGTAACAAGCCATCGGCTGCCTTGCAACGCTGTTATGTTCGCGTGGTGTATAATTGAGAGATAAGAATAAATACAAATGTGTGTTTTTTACAATGCGGATTATGCCTGAAGATCCGCTTTGTATTATCTGTAAATCTAGTTCCACAGCAACCCTGAACGGGCGCCCAACAAAGTTAGAAATGATGTATGTGTGCTGAACGATTAAAGTCAGGATTTGTTGGTGTTTTGTCTTGATTCATCCCTATTAACATAAAACTCGGACTTGTCTTAAATCGCAAAAGAACGAGAGAATATCGGTGAATGTGTTAATAACCAGCTAATAATGTCATTTTAAGATTGTTGATTTTCCTCAATATATTCGACCATCTATAATGCAGTTTACACTGCTCAAAACTATATGGCTGGTCGTTTTTAAATATTATATCGCTTATTCATCATTATGTTAACATTGGAGTCAACTGTATCGTTTTACTCAAGTTGCATAGTAACACATAATCTCCCAAATACAATCAGACATATGTTCTACAAATGCCGCCGTTGTAAAAAAAAAGACCTTCACTGAATAATGAGGTAAGAATCTCCATAAAACATATTAAAACCCCAATGTTTTCATTTACCGTTTCAAGACTTCGATCTGCGTATTATTAATTTGTGTGTGTGTGTTGTATCCTATGTTTGTGTGTTGTACCCAGTGTGTTCGCACTGTACCCTGTGTGTTTGTTGTACATCGTGTCTTTGTGGTGCATCCTTTGTGTTTTTGTTGTGACGTATGTGTTTGTTTTGTATACTGTATGTTTGTGCTGCTTCAGAATGTTTGTTCAGTTGGTCACTTGTAATAACTATAGAACCTCATGATATATAACGATTTGTTTCGTCTGGTTGTCCATTGGAATTCCACTTTGTTTATTGCATCGAACAAAATCATGGCGTTATTCAATTAATATATAAGCAAATATACAAAGTATTTTCAAGTCAAACATTCTACATACAAACTGCTTCACTAGAGAAGGTGCTGGTGGTTAGTTGTCGTCCAAAAATGCAATGTTGAATACTTGTTAGTATCTCGAATGTTCGCAATCATAATAAGGTAATCGTGCGTCGACCGATAGTATGGTAGTCACATGTGAATAACTTGATAAATTGATTGTATAATTTTAATAACGCGTGAAGATCAAATAAAGATATAAATTAAAGGAGCCCGCTCTATTTGCTATAAATTAGTTTTTTAATGTATTGATTTAAATTAATGTTAAAATTGTCATGTTGTTTAGCAGGAGCAACTTATTTCATGAATAATACGATTTTATGTCAATATATAGAGAGAGTTTAATATATATGGCTATATAAACTCAATTACTAAATAAACAATACTGCGATATATGTGATCTTTCAAATCTTAATAAATTGATTTGTTATTATTTAAATTTAACTTGGAGTAACAATACTGTATCTTTTTTTCTCGTAATTCGATCATCTAAATAATAAATAATTGAAGCTTATGCCATAAAAAAGAACAACTGATAGTGTAAAATTATAATTTATTCAACCCTACATCATTATGGAAAAATGTAAAATCGACGGTCCATCGGTTAAGTTTAAAATCCAACGTAGTAGCATGTTCCAAATTATAATGATGAATTATATGATTTCGTATACATGTTGCTATCTTGAATGTTTGAAAAAACTTAAATGGATAATCGTTAGTTGACTGATAGTCAAGTGTGGATAGTGAGGTAAATCTGATTGTGCTAAAAACCTGCGTGTAACTTTCAAATAAAGAAACAATCTCAATAAACTATAA
Source organism: Dreissena rostriformis (assembly GCA_007657795.1). NCBI lineage: Eukaryota > Metazoa > Mollusca > Bivalvia > Myida > Dreissenidae > Dreissena > Dreissena rostriformis. The sequence continues at coordinate 8,483 of VMBQ01008742.1, forward strand.
TTTTAAAGGTCGTGTTTTCAAATTTATGTTACAAATCACATGTTTTTAGAAGCAGCAACTTATTGCGGACATAATACGAATGTCAATATATTTCGAGAGTTGTATATGTCTTTATTTGTACAACCTCTCTATACAAAATAATACGATATTATTAATTGCTCATATACATCTTAAATTAGTCCAAGTGGTATATGTAATTAATATACATTTTACCATAGTTGCTGCGGACAAAGTTTTCATTCAACAGAAGTGTTTATCTGTGTTTATCGTTATTCAATTCACGAACTTGTTATAGAAACAATCGACAGATTTCAACAAGCCATCACCATGCCAATTGTGAAATCGACAGGACAATAACGTAGTCGAATGTTACATTACTATATGTTCTAATTATATGATAAGCATTGCGTTCGAATCACGTTGAAAACAGTCTTTACAGTTTGTTTGATTTGTGAGTTTTTGCTTTGAATGTTGTTTTATTTGGACAGGATGCATTATGTCAACGACAATCGACATGTCATTAAACTGCACTTTTCTCCGTAATCTGGTACAATGTGAAAATTATATTTGTGATTGAAACGTACATGATACTCAAACCAACAATTAATCTGAACTCAATTCCCAGCTATTTAGCTATTGCTTAGCTAACTTGTGTGTTAATAGACGTAATTCTGAGTCCGACTAATCCTTATGTAGAAACAACATTCACTGTTCTGCATTTGTATCCCATGAAATAAAAAGAAACTCTGATCTGCTCACTTCAATTCATTACACTTAACTTCACTTCAGTATACTTAACTTCACTTCACTATACTTCACTTCACTTAACTATACATCACTTTACTTATCTATTCTTGACTTCACTTAACTCTACTTCACTATACTTCACTATACGTCACTTTACTTCACTTCACTTAATTGCATACTTACTTCTCGAAATATTCGGCTCTGCTTTACGCAAAGTGTAACCGATCCATCGCCATTTCTTCTGAATAGAAAATTGTTTCTGTTGCGTTTTTGTCCTAAGTTCCTGGTAAGACATTTTAATTTGCCGTCGTATCCGGAAAATCTGCCTCAAGCAAGTGTTGACGAAGACTTGCATGCGTTGATCCACTTGCCTTTGGTTCTTCTCAATGTTATGTATCTGAACCATAATGAAGGTCGTTTTTTAAACAGGTGTTAAACAATCCGCATCTTTGTTAACAGGTTTATGTTATGGTCTACGAATTTCAAATGGATAGCTGGATTTCTCTTCCCAAGCCTCGATGTCTTCCTCTGAGTAAGCTGTTGTGCTCAAAATGCGCCCCAGATACATGAAGGAGTCAATATCTTCAATAAATTTCCTTCTATGTGGATTCCTTTTGTTGTCATATGATTAATTCGAAGGCACGTGGTTGTTCTGGCTACTGTTTGCAGTCTGTCAGTATTCTACGTTATATTGGTGCAAGTATGAAACGAAGGTCTATGTCGTGTGCGTATTCGAGGTGTTCCAGCTGACTTTACCAGCCAATCGAAGACAACGACGAATAATATTGTGAAAAGTAAACAGCCTTGTCTGACGCCTGTGAAACCTCGGATGAATTCAGATGTCTAAAATCGCATGGTAGAGGTTGTTTTGTGAAGGCTCCTGGTTGAATTGATGATTTTTGCAGGGATGCCGTTTCTCAGTATTTCCAGGTTGAACCATATCCACCGTGTCGAACTCCTGCTTTAAGTCAATAAAGTTGATATAAATTGGACAGTTCCGTTCGATGGATTGCTCTGTCATGATCCGGAGTACTACATCAGATATGCACGCGATCTTCCTGCTCTAAACCCTGCCTGCTCTCCCATGAGGAGCCTGTTAACTCCAGTCTTGTTCCACTCTCATATTGCTATGGTTCGTTCTTTTCTGGGTACGGATAGTAGCCCAATTACTCTCTGTTGATCAGGTCGCCTTCATGTTGTGTCCTGTGTGTCACTCCCTTCTGTCTCGCGGATATGTTAGATGAGATATAGCATGATGTTTGCTGTAAGTTCTGCTGATTCCTTCAATTCTTCTGATCAAATCTTGACTGCTATTGGAGCTTCTCCATTTTCATCTTGATTGTTCAATTGCAAGCTTGGTGACTAGCCATGTTTTGATTTTTATGTATTGACTCATTTCTATGTTGGAGGAAGACGCGTTTGTTCACTCGTAGTGCAGTCATGAATTTTAGGAAAGGCTCGTTTCCCATGTTATACTATTTATCTGGCCTTGGAAGGCTGTCTGTAACAGGCTCAAGGGGAATTCATATCGTGCTGTTGAGCTGCTGTCTCTGCCTTTGCTGCAACTTGGTCAACCATGGTCCTCTTGTCTCGTCGTTACTGCAGCTCTTCTTGAATACTAATGTTTAGTTATATAACCAATTTGAACTCTTTGTGACTGTTTTATTGTTACTGCCTGGCGAAGCCTCTGTCTGACTGTCATTTTTGCTCGCGTTCATCTGCATGATACCGTCGGAGAGCCAAGTGCTTGTAAGTTCGGAACCAATGTTGTCCTTCCCATACCTATGTTTATGTGTTCTTAACGTTTTGTGATTTCTTTTCAAGTAGTCATCGTTAGTGTCAGCTAGAGATTCAAACCGGTGGTGCATTTTTTTTTGTTTTACTTGAGATATTATATTGACTTCGTCGAAGCATGGACTTTTGTTCTCCATTTCTTCTTGGCGTATGTAATTCTGACCTTAAGCATGGTAATAAGAAATGCATTTTGGAATTTATCTTTGCTACTCTGTGGGCTCGTCCATCGCGAAGGGTCCTTCTTCATATGCGTGATATAGCGATATGGTCAGTCTGGTTCTTCACTGACTTTTGTGATGATGCCCATTTTACCTTCTCTGTGGGAAAATAGTGTGCCTCATATGACAAGGTCAATGACGCCGCAGAAGTCAGTAAAGAGTCTCTCTGAGGCAAGCTTGGCATAGAACTCTTTCTCTTGATGACATCACCTTCCTGGTTGGCATGGACATAGCAATTAATTATGGTGACTTATTGGGACCTTGAGTGGAACCGTGTTTTTTTCTGGATTCTGGCACTGACATGTTCCCATTATAGAAGACTCTTGTGTGCTGTCTATGTGATATGTAGTCATTCCCTACTGTATTTGTGGTGTTCTGAACTTAACGGACCACAAAACAGTAGAGTGTGACTAGACTTTAAGAGTAACTATTTCAGCTGCCTCCCAACTGACTTTACTCACTGATCGCCTTACATTGAGGAAAACTGCCCACCCCTGTGATAGCTGTCGAACATGTTTGTATGATAAAATACGTTATGCTTGAAGAGAGATTCCTGGCATGGTCAATACTATTTACTCCCACTGTTTGAACCATTGACAATAATAACGTTGGGACAGAAAAATGTATTACTCCTAACTTTGTTTTTAGCTGTACGTTTTGCAATACAGTGACCCTACTGAATGACAATGATAAAGCATGGATAATCAACCTAATTACAGTACAAGAGGACAACATGCAAAATTATCTATGAACAAAAATGTTTGTATTATCAATATAAAATTGTTTCGGGATACCAAATACCGGTCATACGTATCAATATCTCAATAATGATATCCCTATCACACTTGATTTGACACAGACAATAACTATAAAGTGTTACGTTCGCTTAGAAATGCATGCATGTACGCGGCCACGTAATCTTACCATGTGGAAAAAAACCTATCCTTACCCTGGCACATATCACCATTTGCGAACAACATTTTCAATGACAGTGGCCTGTAAGCATTATAACTCGGACAGAGACATATGGTGTCTTTGGTAAATGGCTGCTTATAATTGAGAGTATTAAGATCACTGAGACGGATTTAAATCATTTCGAAGGATTTAAACATTTCGAGCTAAAAGCTCTTTAATTTCACCGGATTCCTAGCTTTTCCTATACATTGACAACTAAATCACTACCTCGAATGAGTTCTTACAGCTGGGGACCTTATAATCCAATACATTAGAGTGTAAAACTAAACATGTGTTTTTTTGGCATGATAACGACACACTATTAACGTTGTGCTGATAATCTTGCAATTCCTGAACAAAATGTTGTTTATCTTACAAGGTAATTCCTTTACTTTTTACTTGGTGTTCTATAATAACCTTCTTTACTGAAACATGTCCTCAAATCGGACTGTGCATTCACCTGTCTAAGCCGTCGACTCATACTTTAATCAAGTGTATGCGTAGTGCTAAAATGTTTGTATTGCCCTTTATTATATACAAAAACAAATGTATCATCTGCTTCCGTATCCAATACAAAACAAACTGCATCAAACCTACAATATTCACTTTAACAAACAAACAAAACCTTGATGAAACGCCATGCAATTGGTAGCTCTGTGGCATGAGAGGCAATTTTTATCTTACAGTAACATTATCCATGCGAGTCAGTAATGTTCAAATATACACGACAAATGCCTCATTAATAATGTGTTGTTGTCTAACAATATCCTCGACCTATAAATATGAAAGTGTCACAATCCCTATTCCTGGAATACATATAACTAAATTACCTAAAAAGAAGTCCAGCAATTGCTTTCGTAACTTAACTGTTATACTACAGCGTTGCTACATATACATGTATGGTGTTCCATAAAGAATGTGTCGTGTTATGTACAACTGTAATCTATTATTTATAAGGCACATTAGTTATGACCAAAATATAGGCAACTCCACGTGCAATTTAGTGTTTAAGATGACGTAATATAACAATTGTTTATGTATACATACATGGTGCTTTTTCGTTTAAAAGTGGTTTTCAAACAAATGAAGAAAAGTACGTTTAAAAGTTCTCTTTAATATATCAACGCGTGATCGGCAACGGTATAACGGATAATACACCAAAAAATGATAATACTATTCCAACTGTATGCTTTTGAATTGCTTGCAATATATATAGCACTTCGACCTGACTAATTCTCCGGCAAAGTGAAAAATAAAACGCCACTTGAATAAGTTAAAAGCGTAATTTCAATATAACAAAATATGATCGAGGAAAAATGCGGCAATAAAATGTCAAAAATAAGACCCTATTATGCAAAAGGCCTCCAAAGCTACATTGGTTAATTAACTTTATTTACAACCTTTAACACTTCACCATACCGGACTTTGTAAGTGAGTGCAAGTCTTTAATGCACAGTTGCATAAGAAAAAGTCAAGAAATTAAATTATATGTAGGGTATGAACAGTTGAATACGAAAAAGTTAAATAATTAACTAACTTGTAGGATATCAACTGTTGCTTTATATTCTATATAGGAGCTCATTTGTCTATAAAAACGAGTCTAACACTATTTATTTCTAGTGGTTGTGCTTTACGAAATTAGGTGATGACAACCTAGATATTTTAATAACTGTTGAAATACGAAATGCTCATTATGTAAAAAATATTAAAGTCATACAATAAGAGCATCATGAAGCTAAAGATTGGGAACTAATAATATTAGCTGTTTTAGTTAATTTCATATTTCTTATTAACTTTTACTGGGTCAAATCGAATACATTGCGACTCAAGTGAAGTCATTATCGTGATAAATATTTACTGAATACACTCGAAGTATTTTAGAACACTATTCATGAAATAAATAAAACCCTGGAAATCTTCGTCGAAATGAGATGTATTTGCGATGGGAACAGATACAAATGTGTTTTGACAATGCGGACCTTTCCTGAAATGCGCTTTGGACTATCTTTTAAATATTAAGAATGCAACACGACAAGCATAATAGACTATTTAATAGTGCCATAGATGTTTTCCTTATGAAATATATTAACATATGGTTCAAGAAGAATTAATAAATGAACATTCGTTAGTTTGTTAATCTTATTGTTCTCAAATTTAAATCATTTTTTCTTGTATTTATGCTCTAGACAAAATACTCCTTCCACCGAATTTTTGTTGTAATGTTCTGTATTTGGATTTAATGATGATTGCTTTTTCATATCTTTAAGGTTATGTGATATTAATAAGATAATCGTGCTTTGACTGATGGTGATGTAGGCAGAGAGATAAAATTGATAGTGACCGATCGAGCGTTCTTATTTTTATGAAACAAAATCGCCCTTAATGCACTAAACATATCGTCATTTAAATGTCATGAATTTAAATCGCATTTGTAGTTGTCATGCTTAAAATCACAGATTAAATTTAGTTCAAATATATTCCTATTTATTAAGCTCGATTATATTTAAATTATATTGCTTATTAATTCACGTTCTAGTCCGTTCTAGTCCGTTCCATGTGTGACTGTGTTGTAATTGATTTCCAGACTTGATACAGTTATTGTACCAAAATGACGATGTGAGAGTATATTTGAGAGATCACTTGCGACGCGTTCTTGAAAACTGGGCTTTATGCATTTGCATAGTGTCGTCCCAGATTAGCCTGTGTAGTCTGAACAGGCTATTCAGTGGCGACAATTTCCACTTAGACTGTATATTCTATAAAACAGAAAAATGTCGTCCCTGATTAGTTTGTGCGGGCTTCACAGTCTAATAATCTGGGACGACACTTCACGCACATGCATTAAGAAATTAACCCATGCATTGTTACCAGTTTTCAAAGAACGCGGCTCATTTTATGAACAAACAAATGACAGATGTATCAATACCTAACCTAACATACTTTATGTGCGTCTGATTAATTATATAATTACTGTACGTGACCGAATGCATATCACAGAAGCTTTCTTTTTCTCGTATTCGACGTAACAAATTCTAGTTTAAGGACATTTAAGTGCAGGACATTAACCGACCTACTGATGTCGATAAATAGCTATACATAGCTTATGTTTTATATTGCCATATATGCACCGACTTAAAATTAAAATTGAATTGAATTGAATTGAATTGATCGCAATCATTTATATCAATTAAAGTAAGCACTCCATCAGCATAGCGATAATACAATCGTCAGTACAAGGCTTAATTTAACATACTACGTAGTTGCATATAAAGTTATAAACCATTTTACCAAAGAATGACTTGCTCAAAATGTTGTAATTGATTGGTCTAAAACGGGATTTAAATTCAGTCTAGAAATCCAATCGAAGTGTCTGCGGACTCAATGTAATTGATAGGTGTCCTAGTGCGGTTATATTAATGACCTTGACAATATATTGATAATCTGAACTGGTTGAATAACCTAATATAACAAAGTATTACAAGTGCTAAAAAGTATACATGTATCTGTTTGCAAGCAATCGTTATGTTGAACTACTTATAACGTATGGAACATTTTAAGGTGTACTACTTGTCGTTCTGTAGTGTTTTGGGATACAAACTTATGATCGATACATGAGTATTATCACTAGATGTTATTGATTCCTACAGTTTATGGTGTCGACGGTGACCTTGACATTGGTTAATGTACGCGACACATCATCCGGCTATCGGGAATGCAAATATCATATGCACGTTTACCTCGTTAATGATGCGAAAGTGATTATGTATTCATATAGTTGTTTTTTTTTTAATGCAAATTAAAGTAAAAACTATCGAGGAATAAGTCTTTATATTGTCCTTTCAGTCATGTAGTGATACAGTCTCACTGTTCTGTCAAAGTTTATTTGCAAACACGATTTTCAATACAGAACTTATTTTGTAAGAAAAATCTTTAAATGCTTTGATGTGCAATTTTTTCAATGTAGAGATTTGACTAGATACTTTTGACATTCGAATCGTGCTTTTGGCAACCGATATTGATATGTCCATGATAACTTGAAGTGGAAGTTATCTAGAGTCTCGTATCTGATTTCGCACTTCAGGACAAATTTGAACTAGATTTTCAGAAATTGTGCTTACTTTTGCAAAACATTTTGCTGAACAATGTTGCAATTATATTCTTACAACAAGAAACACGTAAACGCTGTATTTAAATTGTTTATGGTACATTTAATACGGTGTCATAATCCAAAATCGTACTGGAAGACGAGTGAATGTATGTGATATCTTCACATATTTTCAATCAATAGCATCTTATAAAATTGTGGTTAAGCAATTAAATACATATTAGTTAAGTGAGAAAATATGCAAATTTGGCTTTATGCTTGCCATCGTTTATTAAAATCTGCGGTTTTATTATATTTACTTAATGTGATAAATGTGATGATACATACTAAGTTTCCTCTTTGTAATAATGGAAGTATTATTAAATGAAAATCACAAGCAAAATCATTTCCACAATCAGAACATATAATATGTACTTCATGTCAATATCAAAATAATATGTCAACATAAAACATGAACTTCTCGTTTGGTTTTGCTAACTTCATAACACATATATACACATCTTTGTAGTATAATAAGTATGAACTGAAAATGTGAATTATGGCCATAAGGCTCAATTTTGCGTTCAGTGTCATAATTATAATGAGGTTGTGCATGCATTTTAAAATTGTAAATACCAAAAATTCAACGATTACATAAAACTTTTAAAACATTCATTTAACAAAATTTGAATTAAATAAATTATTGCGGGAACAAACAAACAAGCAAAAACAAAAAGATGTCACTTTAACTAAAAAAAAGTCCTCCACTCTCTGCATTTATAATTTATCAAGACATCGGCGGGAAAGGGAAATTCATGACGTGAATTTAAATTTTTAATCCTTCGCGATTGTTTGCTGCAATATTCGAATGATACCGTTAGTAACAACCTTATAATTGTACCAATATATCAAACAGAGCTAGTATCATAACGATGGATTAAAGAAATTGACAGTTATGAACAACATGTAACCTTCATTTATTGTTTTCTTAGTCTTATTTCTTGCGAACACACTTTCAACGCCAACAGAATTTTGATTTTTCGTTTCAAAGCATAATCGGTAATCGGACTACACATTTCATTTCGATTTTCAAACATTAATTTTCGAAATAGTATGATTGAAACGAAATATCAATTATGTTTGATAATTAGAACACTTTAAAGAAATCAATTTGGTTTTCTATAATCTGTTTCTGTTTTATGTTATTAGATTAATTAATAGCATTCACTGTGTAAAAAAAAACTATGACAGACATGAATAGGTAGAACATATATTCCCGAAGGTCAACGACTAAGCAATAAATGTGCAAGACCAGACCGACATCTATGGTGTGTGTTAATTCTCATGAAATAATTATCCCCATAGGCCATACCCCTGATTCAATCATAGCAGTTTTCCATTGAGGCATTATTATATGAAAACTAGGTGAAGGTAGCCCAACCTAACGACTCTAAGTGAGTAGATTAACTGGCGGCTGTGATATACAATCGAGCCGCGCTCTGGGAAAACCGGGCTTAATACATGTGCACAGGTTAATCAGGGACAACACTTTCCGCCTAAACTGGATTTTCGCTAAGAAGATACTTCCTTTAAACGTAACATACCATGCAAGCGTAAGTGTCGTCCCTAATTAGCCTTTGCGGACTGCGGACTGCACAGGCTAATCTGTGCCGACACTTTATGCACATCCATGAAGCCCATTTGTCCCAGAACGAGGCTCAAAGTAAAGGTAAAGCAACCTTTCCTGTCAAAGTAGGTAAACTAGAAGGAATAACGTAAACCGCGAGTTTTGATGGTTTCCCAACAGCTGTACTACCGCATATAGGTCGATCAGTCATAGATGCTTTCTGGCTCACTGGCGATGGACGCGCTCCTTCTATCAGTTCGGTATCTGTTTTATTTGAAGTGAAATTACCTAACAACCGAACTCTGATAAGACCTTAAACCGTACTCTGATAAGCGTATCTACGCTCCGTATCCAACAAAACACGAAACCTAAGATAATGGAGAGGAAAACTTGTGTTTTCAACTTTTCAGACATCAAGTCTCACAAAAGGCTCATGTTATAAAATGCAACTGTCGGATTTCAGAAAACGATAAGGCATATAACACACCGCTTTTACTTTTGATTATATCAAGCAGTTTGAAAAAAAAAATCAGCGAAATCTTTGTACGAAACAAGGCCAATTTCTAGTCAAATTTTCTTCAAAATCAAAATCAGATGCGTGTGTATTTCAGATATTCGTTTTCGTTGAATATTAAATACACAAAATTAATCAAGATAAAATGTTTATGTAAACGATGTATCAAGCTCAATATACGACCACAGGAGCCATTGCATTGTTGATTATAGTTTCATTCAGTTAACGCATACAATCATAGCGACTGTTTCTAATGCATTAGTAAATGATAGTCTATATAATTGTTACTGCTATGTAGCCGTGTTCACCTATTCCTGTCCGGGAGAAGATATATTTGGTTACACTTATGTTCACCCGCGTCGTTAATTATTTACAGGTTTATCTAAGGTTTGCAAATGTGAAACATGTACGTAATATCTTACGCTGAGTGATATATAGTAGTATTATATTCCGTTGGCGTAGTTACAATTCCATGTCTTTTCAATTATATTTAAATCAATTATTTATAAATAAGCAAATTTTCGAGTGGATTTAAAAATCACTTATTTACAGAAATGTTTTAGCGAAGGCATTGACATATCGAACATTGCTAATTAAACCGTCTACGTGACATTTTTACTTGAGATACAGCATTTACACATTTTACTCTCGAAAGTACAGATATGTTCTTGAGATAGACTTGTATTGCCTGCAAACATCTGATGTTGATAGCGCATATGCAGCTAAAGAGGTCCGAGCAGCCATTTAATTGCTTCCGATGATAAGCTGCTTTCATCGCAAAACTTCCGTGTCAATGACGTCATTTGGACTGACATAGTCATACGGCCTTACATGTGTAAACGAGATGTTTTGTCTGACTGACAATTATTTAATCATTATATTGTAAATGCGTGTCAGTGTTGTTAATAAATGATAAACATATAACAAACTTTTAAATAAAACTTCAGCCAATTCGGTGAAACCGCAACCTTAAATGCTGTGTGCCAGTGTACTTTAGCTTAAATCAATGAAAACGACGAAACACCGAACGGGAATCTTTAAGTGAATGCCCGTTTGAGAACATGGTTGGTATGAGAAAACAGTAGATGTGTAAGACATTCATGTGAGACATAATTCTACGAACGCTTCTTACCCTTCACAATTAGCGTGTCTCTTATTAACGTTACTGACATATTTCTCTTTTGTTTTGAGTGAATAGGTGTACGCGTGTTATATGAGGCGTATTAGTAATAACATGTGAGTGCATCTTTCAATGTGACCATATGCGTCCAGCGTAGCTCCAGCCCTGACAGGAGCTACCCTGCCGGCTTATGAGACCACGAAACTGCTTGCGATTGCGCAGGCTGAGTTGGAGCTTCGCTGGTCGCATTTAGCATGAGATCCATTTTCGCATGACACGAGTCATATATTAACCCTTTGCATGCTGGGAAATTTGTCGTCTGCTAAAATGTTGTCTGCTAAATTTCTAAAATTAGCATTTTCTTCGATTTTTTTTCAAAGAATACTATCAGAATAGCAAACAGTTTGGATCCTGATGAGACGCCACGTTCTGTGGCGTCTCATCTGGATCCAAACTGTTTGCAAAGGCCTTCAAAATCCGGTTCCAGCACTCAAAGGGTTAAACCAAACTCTTTACTCTTCGCAGCGTTTACCTCCCTGCTTATGGTTGCTACTTAAGTTACAAGCAAAAGTATTCATGATGTGGTATCAGTATGTGTTGGGTCCTGGTAACTAGTAATTTATTGCAACGCATTACAGTCTTCTGCGTATTTAACTGTCGTTCGTCGGAACCAATCAGAGCTCTGCGAAGAACCGTGTGATACCATCGTTTGACTATTTCTGCTTCTTTCCATTCATAACGGAATGTTTGGTTGTGGATATCCGACGATGCTGCGCGGAGGTTGATGTTAATGTGCATTGCATATTTTACATCACACAAACGGACACTAACACTGTACGTACGGAAATGCGGGTCATGCATGTCATAAGGCATTACTGGCTAAGTCATTTCACACAGACTGTCTAGTAGATCGAGACGTTGGTATTTCAGATATGCCAGAGGATATCATTGTAATGAGTAAGTACTGTTTTTGGTATTCATCATATGATATGAGCCTCGCTCTGTGAAAAGGGGTTTTATGCATGTGCGTAAAGTATTGTCCCAGATTAGCATGTTCTGGAGTTTTGCTAAGAAGTGACTTTCTTAAACGAAAAATATTATAAAAGTGGAAAGTGTCGTCCCTGGTTAGCCTGTGGACTGCGAGTGCTAATCTGGGACGACACTTTACGCACATGCATTAAACCCCCTTTTCACAGAGCGCTGCTCCCCTGTAAGGAAATGTCGCAGCATCATACAGCATTATGCTAAATATAGTATCGTCAACTAACGTCTCAAGCGTCGAACCTGCTACCTTGTGATAAGACGCCAATTCGTTTATCCCTGTACGCGGACCGGTGACTAGCTCAGCGAGTATATGGACAACACATTCGAAAAACGCGGGTTCGATTCCCGGCCCGGCAACATAACTTGGGCGGTGATTGATCGTGATATTACGATGAAACTGTGTTTGTTTTTTTAATATTTACAACCTTACAATTCATATTATTTTTTATAAAGGCAATACTTTTTTTATTATATTGTAAAAAATTAAGAAGGTTTTACCGTTTTCGTTTTCCAGATATAACATATTTATTGCCGTGCCCCCACTCCCATGTTGCTGAACACGGAAACAAAATCTAAATATATAGACATCTTTACCAGCCAATTTGTTAATTAAGCTTGATAAACTGATGAGAAATATATATTTATGAATGGTCAGTTAAACATTTGTTATGAAAAGTATTACTATTTTTTCTTCAATTAATTTATATATGAATAATATAAACGAAAATTGCAAATTATGTTTAATATAGATGGGAAATTTCCTGTTCTGGTATTTGAGCGCCGTAAAAAATATGATATGTTTGGGGGTTTTATGCATGTTTTGTATAAGCTTCCAAATAAAAACCCAAAACATGAAATGTGCTGTACAAGTTTGACATAATCAGACAGTTTATACCCCACCAATGTAATACATAAAGCCTTTTTTTTTTAAATATATCTTCTTATAATGATTTTGAAAAAATATGTTTTTAGAAGATATGGAAGATACCACAATACAATGTTTAAAAAATGTTAGATACATATGTAGGCATTAAAGGCAATTAGTTACATAACTTTTTAAACGTACAATATAAAAATGTTTTTAGTATGTGCAAATGATGGATATATCATATTCAACTCATGGTGGAACAAACAATATGCAATATACATAACGATAAACAAAAGTAACATTTTTGGCGTCTTATTTTTTCTATAATTTGCTTTATATATCTATGGTATTAAATATATAATGTATTCTTTCATAAAAGTGTATATCTTTATAGAAGATAAGGAATGTATTCCGAACGTTAACGGAAAATAAGGATCGATTACGAATTCGTCAAAATTACCAGGAAATTAAGGAGCTAATGATGTGTCCAATGCCTAAACTGATGCAAACAAACCAGATTTGCTGCAAAGGTATTGCAGGAACAAGAAGACTAGCTCCAAGACCGTAACCAGCGATTAACGCCTGTACCTATACATACATGTTGTTAGCCAGTGATCTCATTAACCCTTTGCATGCTGGGAAATTTGTCGTCTGCTAAAATGTCGTCTGCTGAATGTCTTAAATTAGCATTTTCTTCGAATTTTTTTCAAAGAATACTATCAGAATAGCAAACAGTTTGGATTCTGATGAGACGCCAAGTTCTGTGGCGTCTCATCTGGATCCAAACTGTTTGCAAAGGGCTTCAAAATTCGGTTCCAGCACTGAAAGAGTTAAAGCCGCCAGTCAGCAGTGCACATTCCCCCGTAGTTCTTTAGTCTACCATTAATACCATCATTTATATCCCGCCTGGTGAAACTGGTGCCAAAACATATCAGTCAAGCGAAAACAATTGCTACATGACTTTACATGACGCGTATACATCTTATATGAGCATGAATTTTTCAACGCATTCCCGCGCCTGATAAATGCACAAAGCTCGTAAACATGACATTTTTTACAGATGAATTTTCATTCCAAATCATCTTTAAGGGGCATACAGACGGTATTCCCCCCCCCCCTTAATTACACGTGTTAAAACAGTGAATATTTCTTCTTTTCGGGCAAATATTAAACTACTACTTTTGTAAAATAGATGAAATTGTGTTTGCACAAAAACATGAAGAATGTCACACAAAAAAATCTGTTTATGACTCCATAGGGATTAGAATTCACTCCTTCAAAAATCGCGTATTCAATGTGAATTTTACTAAACAACATTTTTGTAATCGATAGTGCGCATGCGCATATCAGTAATTCATGTACATTTTATTCATAACGTTGTTACTACTACTGATTCTCCTGCGCCCGATATAAGTGTACCCGGTGACAAATACGTGTACCCGGGACAACTTTTTAACATTATAAAAATTCATATTTTATTGAGAGTTTATAAAAAAAAAATACAAGTCTTACATCTTAAGCTTCCGCTGATAAAATTCTTATTCTTAGAAACCGTTGATATGCCCCTTTAATTTTGAATTTATATTTTATTTTGTAAAACATATTTATTATGTTATTGATTTATTTTGATTCATAATCTCCGTGAAGTGATATGCTAATTCGACGAAACATTTTATTGCGTATGTATTCAACTGTATATTTATTTCACGAAGAGTGCATACTGTGTATTTCTTACTGAGTATTGTCACTTCAATAAAAGTGTATGTACTTTTACCGCAAATCTCGGATGTGCGGTAAACCGGTGAAGCGTGAGATTTGCAAGACCGTGGGAAAGTTAAGATATACCGGAAGTCTTGCATTTCTCACGCTACCCCCGTGAGACTTACAAGACCGCTGGCCGTGAAAATCCTAAGATCGATGTCCAATACAATTAACACTTACTAAGTTCAAAATTTTAGTAGTTTTGTTTAAATTAAAAGTACAAAATGACTTTGTACATAAAGAGTGCAAAGAACTACTGTTCGGACTGTTGTTATTTTCGGACATTATTGGTGAGTTATTATAGCAAAAAAATAAAAACGGCCCGATTAAAAACTAATCTAAAGAGAGTGCATTAAAGTACAAAGATGTTAAGGGTCTCGGTTAGCGTCAACAATCAGTTAAACAAACGTGGCTAAAACGAATAATAGCTGCAATAAGTGTACACCACAGACATCATTGCAGTCAAAATGTGTCTTTAATAGCCTTCATATGCTCAGAGATCCGAAATATAACAGGAACTGGTGGTGGTGGTGGTGGTGNAACTAATGTTTGTTCGCTCCAGAATAAACCATTTTATCCAACGCAAGCTATTTAACTATTTGATATATATACGAGTTACCCGTCACACAAGAGTTAGCTTTCATGTAAATTATTCTCCCGCATGGGGCGCTGAACCATAGTATATGATTGGCTGCAATTCCACTTGCGTTCTTTTATCCTGTTGTCTCATTGCTGAGTAAGTGCATTCATTGCTTATTAAGAAATTTATTTTAAAAACCCGCCCACCTCCCTGTGTCGTTATATATGAACATCGATACTCGCCATTTCGTAATATATTTTCAGCCATTGTTTCCATGTCTTCGTGCTATCTTCGCCTGTCGTCGTCAAGGCTGATCAGAGACTGATGGAATATGGTATCGACTTCCGGTGCCAGAGTGATGTTTGTGTTAGAACTGTATCAGGGACTTCCGTTATCGGGGTCTTAATTAATTTCACAAATATGTCTTAAAGTGGCATGATCCTATTATAACACATCCTTCCGGTGTTGGGGGATATAAGCTATCATAATTGTATGATACTATTTTTGTTCATGTATTATTTGTTAAACAACATAACTATGCATTTGTTGTTTAAACTCAGCCTTGACAGATATTTTTGCCAAACTTAAATAATAAATTAATTCCAAACTTAATGGGCTTGTCGTTGGATAAATGGAAAAATAAAGTGATCGAAAAATACAATAAAAACATAAACCTAACGGGGGTCAGGTCTAAGGCATTCAATAAAGTCAGTAATATTTCGACAAAAGTCACAAGTTTTAAAGATCGGGTATTAATTCATTATTTACGCTTTGCCCCATTCACTTAAAAACCCCTAAGGGGAACAAACTGTATTAATTAATAGGTAATTATTTAAGATGCTGGTAGATCTATCTTAATCACGCCCTTTGTTTCAAAAAGTTTTTCTCTCGGCATGTCTTCAAAATGGCAAATCAACACAGTGTTTGACACTAACGGGAGTACGGTAGTCAGAGACTCCTGAAAATGAGACTCGGACTCCTTGTTTTTTTGTCAAGGAAGTCCGTCGGACTGCTTCAAAATCATCTTCGAATTATAAAACCAGTCTTGTTACCATAGGATGACCTATGACCCCTCTTTCCACATTTTTCTAAACCTAAACGCAAAGTGTTTTTCCACATTTTTCGAAATCTAAACACAAAGTGTGAGGAATTGCAGACGGACAGACAGACCTACAGACAGAAAGACGGACAGTGCGATCACTATATGCCCAACTTAGGGGCAATAAAAAACCATTCGTTTACTTATTCGTTTCGCAAGATCAGAATATCTGCACAAATGACATCTAACTCAGAATAGTCATTGTCGAACACTGTCTATAAAAACTTTTAGTTGCATTTGTTTATGGTCACATTAAAATCATAACAATTAAATATTCACTCTCTTCATATTCACCCTCTGCATACTGCAGAAGGAAGTTTTAAATACCAAGTCATGGCCGCACACTTCAACCACTGCTTGAGAACTGTAAGATTCCTTCTTAACAAGGAAGATTATAGACAGCTGGTCTATTGATAGTGAGAAGTGTTCAATCAAAACTTAGTGATGTCGGAAGCATATACAAAACAAGAACAATACCATCATTTGGACTATGCTCTTGAATAAGTATTTTTCTTTTATCCTATGAAAAGCCAGTCTGGTCAACAAGTTTGTTTTCAGAAGAATATACTTTTATGCTTATTATTGTATTATTATAATGAAAAAACTTTTATCGTCAATTTGATAGTGTTTGTAAGCAAAATCATTTTACCAGTTCTGGTCAAGCAATCTTTTGTTTTCGTTTTAACCATAATTATTGATAATAATCAAAATAGGAGGCTTGCACTGTTATTTATAGACAAACATTGCAATCAGTAAATATTGAGAGGTTGCTGTTAGAAATGATGTTTTTGTTATACTGCTTGTAGATTTATAGTAATCACTATTTGATTGGTTTAAAGTTTGAAAACATTGACATTTGAAAGGTGCATTTGTTATGTGTTAAATCCTATCCTTGGTGCATAGAAAGCGATTTCAAGGGTCCGCCGATGTTCTATTTACAAATTAAGCTTTAGTTACTTTAATCCAAAAATGTAATGTCCTATTTTATACCATACCATATCATGGTTTTGTTAAGACATACATTAAATGATAAACCCCGACATAATTCTAGAATATAAATCTTAAAGGAAAATCACATGGTTTAAAATCGAAGATAAATGGTATCATATCCGAGTTTATCACGCCATATTTTGCACTATAATATTGCCTGAAACCTCTCTAAAATGCACGTACGGCCTCGTAGAGAGAAAAAAAAATCAGGGGGAGCATGCCCCCGGATCCCCTAGCATGCCGTTTGAGTACACTGAAAATCGGCCCAGCTACGCCCCTGGAAGTAGTAGTATTGATAGTAGCAATA
Source organism: Dreissena rostriformis (assembly GCA_007657795.1). Taxonomy (NCBI): domain Eukaryota; kingdom Metazoa; phylum Mollusca; class Bivalvia; order Myida; family Dreissenidae; genus Dreissena; species Dreissena rostriformis. The sequence goes on from VMBQ01008742.1 coordinate 26,190, forward strand.
GTAGTAATAGCAACAGTTACAACAGAGGAAGCGTTAGTAGTAAGTACAGTTGTACTAGTAAACACCTGAATATAAAGCCTTAAAAAATAAGGTCAATACCAGTAACACAAACTCTGGTATGTACAATAAGGTACATTGTACCATTGCGGAAACGTTAGTATTGACGTAGTGCGCTAGTATTACTGGCTCAATATGGTCACAGTTCACTACAATTTATTACCAATTGGTGCAACATATTAGACGGTCATCTCATAGTTCGGTGATAAAAGCTCAATAAATGTCAAGGGAAACATGCGAGAACCAGCCTTCCCTAGATATTCCCACCGTAACCCTGAGTTAACCTGTACGCAACTCCAACAGTTATGTGCCTTTGTTCACAGCGGTGAGCTTAGCGATTTCATCGTTAAAACCACAAAATTAATCAATTAAATACAAATTTGCGTTTAAATACCGGGAAGTAGGAGGTTAAAATTATACGATATGACCTGCTATGTGCGTGTGTATATGCCCCCAAACTAAACCGAACATACATAAGTGCCTGTACATGTCGTAATAACATCTGAAGTTATATGTGATTTGTCCATCCCCGTTTATTGAAACTATTTGATACGCACTTTTATTTTAATGAAGTTAATGCTTAACATTTTCTTTCTTTGCTGATAAATGAACTCCATTCTTTTTTTTATTGAAAGATTTTATGAAATAAATAAAGGATTGATAAAATGCTACGCGTTAAGATAAAAACACACACATTTAGAGCGTTTGACGAATTCGGTTAAAATTAGCACATGTATATGTAACAAACATGAAGAACAAAACATTTTCATACTCAATAACAACTGCAACAGCTTTTCTACAGTTTGAATGTACCAGATAACAAACAAGATAGCATGATTGCTGTTTTTTTAAAGTAAAACATGTGACGCGTAAGTCACGACTGAGTAATTACGAACGTTATTTAAAATACCATCAGTTGCTGTGTAACATCTGACCGCGCTCTGGGAAAACGGCGCTTTATGCATATGTACCTAGAGTGTCGTCCCACGCTTTCCGCTGAAAATAAATTGTTCGTTTAAAGGAAATCTCCAAATGCTTTTGACCAAACTTATTTTTTCAGAACCTGTTGTATAAAAGTACTCAAGTTGGGACTTTTTGTATAGCTCACCAATATTTAACTGGCACTCACCTTTATGCACGAATATATTTAAGTACAGTTACACAGAAATAAATACGTTTCCGATCTGGATCTGAAGCGATTTTAAGCTTACATCACAAAGTGTACTACTATAGTCACATTAAACTCGTGCAGAACGTGCACGAACAAAACCGAATGCAGACATGTGAAACAATCCAACCTTTTAATGTAAGATAATGGGTTCACAAATGCCAGGTCAATGTTGGCACGATATATACTAACGAAAGCATAATAATTCACACAGCATATAACGATGGAAATGTTATTTGAATAGGTTCCTAAAAATATGGAGTTAATTTACTTCAAAATCGTACACTCCAACCTTTTCAGAGTATCGACTGATACCATTGACCCTTATTGGGGAAGTACACTGCGAGGTTTTTACTCGTGTGTCAAGCTTACGATTATGTGTTTACAAGGTGTAATATTGGTGTACTTGAGAATGAATACCATTTTTTGTTAATTTGTCAATTGTATAGAGATTTAAGAAAACGGTTGTTACCTAAATATTGTCTACGCTGGTCTTCTATTATAAAATTTAAGCAACTGATGTCTACTTTGAATATGAAGACATTATTTTACACGGCTAAATTTACTAGAATGGCATTTGATTTAAGATCTTGTCACAATTAGTATTAATTAAGTATATTTGTTTATTGTTTGTTGTTGTGTTTTTTTTGTCAACATTGACACAATAATTAATTATTATTTCATGCTCGTTATATATGCCATACTGTTCATCACCATGGTTTAATAAGCATTTATTTACTCCGCCATTACATGTCTTAGGAATGTTGTTTGGCTATATACTCATGAATTTGCCAATAAATTGACTTGACTTGATTATTTATAAGGGTATATGGTTTTCCTGCGGACACTTGCCTTAAACAATATGTTTGTGTAAACATGAAAATTGAGTTTGCTACGCCCCTGGGAGTTGACTTATGATGCTAATTAATGCCAATTTTTAAAACATGTTGCCATATTGAATGTGTCTTAAATGCGGTAAAGATCAAAGTATGCCATGGTGATAAAAATATGTTTTGTTTGAACATGTGATTCGTGTTCTCTATTGCTTTTGTTTCGAAAAGGAGACGTTTTAACATAATTTGATTTAATTTTAAACATGTTTTTTCGGCGATTAAAAAACACTTATGATCAATCATGAAAGGTGCCTTCTTTACAAAGACGAAAATCTGAGTGATTATTTTATGTGTTTTGTTTAACCCATTTATTCCTAGTGGACTCTCCCATCCTTCTAAATTGGATCGATTCATTTCCAAAATGAGGGATGTCTAGTACATTTATTTCTATATTTTAAATATTTCTTACAGAAATTCCTTTAAGCAAACAGCGCAGACCCTGATGAGACGCCGCATCATGCGGCGTCTCATCTGGGTCTACGCTGTTTGCAAAGGCCTTTTTTCTAGACGCTAGGCATAAATGGGTTAATTTATATGAAGGTACATGGTTGTTAAAGATTAATGCATCTTTTTAAGTAGACCAGGGCATTGAGCCGCGTTTTGGGAAAACCGTGCTTAATGCCGCGCTGCGTAAAGTGTCGTCACAGATAAGCCCTTGCTTTCCGCGCTGGCTATTGAGGTGACGACACTTTCCGCATAGACTGGAATTTCGTTCAGAAGTGACTTCCTTTGAGCAAAAAAAAAATCCATTAAAACGGAAAGTGTCATTCACAGCCTAGTCTTGGACGATACTTTATTTACTTTCATTCGTTAAGCCAAGTTTTAATGGAAGTTTTAGTTTAAAAGAAGTCTATTCTTAACGAAAATCGAGTCTAGGTGGAAAGTGTCTTCCCTGATTCTCCTGTGCGGACTGGGACTACACTTAACGCGCATTCATTACGCCCGGTTTCCCAGAGCGCGGCTAATTTTCAAAAATAGAATTCATTATTATTGCTTATATCGTTTTAAGATAATACTTAAGCCAATACGTATTTATGCCCTCTCTTGTAGTAACAAATATTAATTTTAACCCATTTATGCCTAGCGTCTAGAAAAAAAGGCCTTGGCAAACAGCGTAGACCCAGATGAGACGCCGCATGATGATGCGGCGTCTCATCAGGGTCTGCGCTGTTTTCTTAAAGAAATTTAGAAATTTCTGTAAGAAATATTCTAAATATAGAAATAAATGTACTAGACATCCCTAATTTTGGAAATAAATTGAGCCAATTTAGAAGGATGGGGCAATCCACTTGGCATAAATGGGTTAATTTTAATGTGCTTTTAAAACATGCTGAACATTACTTTTTCGACAACATTGCATTGAGCTCATTGCAGAGGTATACAGTGTAACAGCCAAACGAAAATACTGCTGCGATAATTTGTCGTGTTCTGAGAAAACTTGGCAAAATGCTTGTGCGTAAATTGCAATCCGCACAGGCTAATCAGGGACGATAATTTCCGCTTTTATGGAATTTTTCGTTTAAATGATGTCTTTTCTTAGCGAAAATCCAGTTTAGGCGGAAAGTGTCGTCTTTGATTAGCCTGTGCGAACTGCACAGACTAATCTGGGGCGACACTTTACGCACATGCATTTGTCCAGTTTTCTCAGAACACGACACTTATGGTGATGATTTCGTTGTTTGAGGATTGTTAACGTCTAGACAGAAAAATAAATGGTCAGGATTACACAATTCGATTACGTCCTACAATTTATGGCGTTCAGTGTGAACATTATCACAGACAAAACGCAGACAGACTGTTAGCCAGAAAATAAGGAAGAAACACAAAACATAGTAAAATAAAGCGCACACATCGTCTACCAGAAATCGCATATTTATGATTTACATTTCTTCACAAGCGTCTTCATTCAAACGCTATATAATGTATTGCAGGTGGAAACTTTAAGAAGTATTTTTCATACCGTGATAGATTTCAAGATTTATTTCAAGATTTATTTACAACATTTACAGAAGGCCANCCCAGAGCGCGGCTAATTTTCAAAAATAGAATTCATTATTATTACTTATATCGTTTTAAGATAATACTTAAGCCAATACGTATTGATGCCCTCTCTTGTGGTTACAAATATTAATTTTAACCCATTTATGCATAGCGTCTAGAAAAAAGGCCTTGGCAAACAGCGTAGACCCAGATGAGACGCCGCATGATGATGCGGCGTCTCATCAGGGTCTGCGCTGTTTGCTTAAAGAAATTTCTGTAAGAAATATACTAAATATAGAAATTAATGTACTAGACATCCCTAATTTTGGAAATAAATTGAGCCAATTTAGAAGGATGGGGCAGTCCACTTGGCATAAATGGGTTAATTTTAATGTGCTTTCAAAACATGCTGAACATTACTTTTTCGACAACATTGCATTGAGCTCATTGCAGAGGTATACAGTGTAACAGCCAAACGACAATACTGCTGCGATAATGTGTCGTGTTCTGAGAAAACTTGGCAAAATGCTTGTGCGTAAATTGCAATCCGCACAGGCTAATCAGGGACGACAATTTCCGCTTTTATGGAATTTTTCGTTTAAATGATGTCTTTTCTTAGCGAAAATCCAGTTTAGGCGGAAAGTGTCGTCCCTGATTAGCCTGTGCGAACTGCACAGACTAATCTGGGACGACACTTTAACGCTAATGCATTTGTCCAGTTTTCTCAGAACACGACACTTATGGTGATGATTTCGTTGTTTGAGGATTGTTAACGTCTAGACAGAAAAATAAATGGTCAGGATTACACAATTCGATTTCGTCCTTTAATTTATTGCGTTCAGTGTGAACATTATCACAGACAAAACGCAGACAGACTGTTAGCCAGAAAATAAGGAAGAAACACAAAACATAGTAAAATAAAGCGCACACATCGTCTACCAGAAATCGCATATTTATGATTTACATTTCTTCACAAGCGTCTTCATTCAAACGCTATATAATGTATTGCAGGTGGAAACTTTAAGAAGTATTTTTCATACCGTGATAGATTTCAAGATTTATTTCAAGATTTATTTACAACATTTACAGAAGGCCAATTGCCCATGTGGACACATTTTAGCACATGCAATTGATGACAACATTAATAAACATATATACATATTTCTGACACTTATTTAACCCATTTATGCCTAGTGGACTCTCCCATACTTCTAAATTGGATCAATTTATTTCCAAAATTAGGGATGTCTAGTATATTTATTTCTATAATTAGATTATTTCTTACAGAAATTCCTTTAAGCGAACAGCGAAGACCCTGATGAGACGACGCATCATGCCTAGGCCTTTTTTTTGTAGACGCTAGGCATAAATGGGTTAATTATGAGTGAGCGAAGTTGCTAAACATTATAAATAATTTATACATTAATAATATTAATCAATCATTAACAGCAGTGTATTATACGTACATTTATTCGTCGCACAAAACAATTGTGAGACGATAACAAGAGCTAACACAAAACTACTGAACTTTCAGGATACGCTGAGTGATACAAATCCCATAGTGAATTGTCGTCCTTAAAAATTTACAATTAAAGGAAATGCAATACATTAGATTTAGAATGAACGTGTTACATTCTAATCATAAATAGGCGATTTAAATCGTGGACAAACATGGGATCAACGTCAAACGACAATGTCAAATTCTTAACCCTTTGCATGCTGGGAAATTTGTCGTCTGCTAAAATGTCGTCTGCTGAATTTGTAAAATTAGCATTTTCTTCGATTTTTTTCAAAGAGTACTATCAGAATAGCAAACAGTTTGGATCCTGATGAGACGCCACGTTCTGTGGCGTCTCATCTGGATCCAAACTGTTTGCAAAGGCCTTAAAAATTCGGTTCCAGCGCTCAAAGGGTTAATTGTTTACGTTTGTTTAGAAAAGAAAAATACAAATGAGCCTCTCTCTGGGAAACGGGACTTAATGCATGTGCGTAAAGTGACATCCCAAATAATCCCGTGTAGTCCGTACAGGCTAATCAGGGACGACACTTTGCGCATTTATAGAATATAACGTTTAAAATAAGTTTGTTCTAAACGAAAATCCAGTCGAGCTGGAAATGTCCGCCCCTGATAAGCCTGCGTGGACTGCAAATGGCTCATCTGGGACGACACTTTACGCACGTGCATAAAGCCCGGTTTTCACAGAGTGAGGCTCAAATTAACCCTCATTCTATTTCGTTGAGGTTTCCCCGTCCTGTTCTTTGAAAAACTGGAACGTATTTATAGCCTTTTCTGCAACTACCACTATGGCTAAGGACGCAGTTACAATTTTTCAGTGGCTAACTGTGTGACGAGAAAAAGCCGGGCTGGTGTTCTTAAAGCTGGATTATTTCCAGGACAACCGACCATAAAAAGTTGTGACTATATGCAGATGTGCCTAGCAAATAGTTCGAACGGCTTCAGCGGTTTGTTGTCTTTGTCTGTGTTCAGCAAATGACAATGGATCGCGGTACATCAAGTGTATACTTATCTTATTGTGCTTTACATAATTTGATCAATCATGATAGTTAATTACCCAATTATAAAGGTTTTTTGACTCGACATTAAAAAAAGCAGAAGAAATAACAGCCACAATGATAATATGGACCATTATGATGATGATGATGATGATGATGATGATGATGATGATGATGATGATGATGATGATGATAATGATGTTGATGACGATGATGATGACGATGATGATGATGATGATGATGATGATGATGATGATGATGATGATGATGATGATTTATTCAAATATTCTGTGTTAAAATGTGTTTATTGTATATTCTTCGTTCATGTACACTGCTATCCTAATAAAATGTATTCAGGGATTTTGTGTACATACTGTTAAATTTGAAATTTGTAAACTATCACTTTAACTGATTTGTGCCATTCAATTTGAACACTATATTCATATCCATTGAACTTAACAATAGCTTTTCGAATGCTACTAGACGAATAAGGTACGCAATTCCTATATTTGACAATGGACTCAATTCCTTTCAGCAGTTAGCGAAGAACGATCTTCTCCGGGTTAACGGTTTTCATGTACAAGGCCTACTGGGCTATTCAATTTCCGAATTAACAGAGCTTAATACATAATCGAGCCTTCCGCACAGGCTAATCAGGCACGTCACTTTCCGCCTAAACTGAATTTTCTCTAAGAAGAACTTCCTATAAAAATACCATAAAAGCGTTAATTGTCGTCCCTGTGATGACACTTTACGCACATGCATTAAACCCCGTTTTCGCAGAGCGAGGCTCATATTCTATTGATATTAAATTCACCATGCAACAAGGTTCTTAAATCATTATAGGTCAAACGCGGATTTAACGTAAATATGGAATATCAACATTTGTTTAAGGTGACATAATTTCATTCTGTTACACATTTACACTTGTACTTGTTATATCATATTATTCTTTTGTAATAACAAGACAAATAATAAAAAATCGATGTTTGTCTCATAGGCCTTTACACTCCGTCGAATACCGACAAACAGGTGCGCGCACAAGATTTCTACAAGAAATCTATATTAGCGAGACATTTTCGGAAACTATCGAACTATAATGAACGACTAATATAAATGAACCTCGATCTGTGAGAAAGGGGTTTACTACATGTGCGTAAAGTGTCGTACCATATAACCAGGGTCAACACTTTCCGTTTTAATTGTATTTTTCGTTTAAAGGAAAACTCATCTTGACGAAAATCCAGTTTAGGCGGAAAGTGTCGTCATTTTGCGCACATGCATTAAGCTCCGTTTCCCCAGAGCGAGTCTCCGCGCTTTTAGGATACTCGATTAGACTGAGCGGAGTACTTTAAGCCCGTTTATTGTTCCAAATACATAACTCACAGTAGTTAAACCTCCTTAATATATATACATGTATATCGCTTCAATTAACTTTAAAAAGGGCTGCCACCTCGGACATCCCCATACTTAATTAAACAAAAAAAAAACTAACGACTGTTGCGACCTATCGAATAAATCAAGATTTTTGGATATAAATGTATTGCAGAATGTTATACAACATGTAAAAAACAACGATGCGTCTTTATTTTACAAATAACAAACAATTAAAATCACATTAACACATTAAACACTGTTTAGGTTAAAGGGTGGTGTTTCGTCGTACATAATCAATCAGTCTGATTAAGGATGTTTCATGTGTTATTGCAATCTGTTCTTGTTAGTGACACATTACAGGTTTAAGCACATATCAAGAAGAGACGTGTTTGTTAGTTTACATAAGCTTCATGTATATTGTTTACCAAAATGCAGATGTTTTGCGAATCAAAATGGATAAATTAAACAAAAATGTCCATTCAAAAACGAATACACACATTAAACAAATACAGGCAGCGGTATCATTTAACAAATCGATGTTTTTCGGCCCCTTCACCTTGGAACCCTACCTCACTCTCACCAACTACCCCGACCTCGCCCCATGACCCCCAGGTTCCTTAGATGGTTTGATTATGTTGATACAGGATTAGACCAATGTTCTATGGTGATCGTGAATAGAAAATACAATTTGAAAAAATCCCCGTTTATAATTATGAAATATACACACGGTATTAAACGCATACGCATGTCCAACCGTTTTTTATTAACATAAATATGTGAATCGACTTGTTGTATTGAGAACATTGCTCGCATTTGACAAACTTTTGTAAAATGTTGTTCTTTTTCTGTTCGGTTACATAATTCTATTCAATGTTAATTTTGATATTTCCGCTTGGTAATCATTATATGTGCCGCGTTCTGGGAAAACTGGGCTTAACTGGACGACACTTTCCGGTTTGATGGTATTTTTCGATGAAAGGATGTCTATTCTTATCGTAAATCCAGTTAAGGCGGAACGTGTCGTCCGAGATAAGCCGTTATTGCTAATCAGGGACGACACTTTACGCACATGCAATTAAGCCCAGTTTTCCCAGCACGCGGCTCATATAGGCTTCTCAATCCATTGATCGCAGGTTCGAGCACCAGCTAAACCATAATCTTCCGTTTCCGCGTCCATATTGACGCCAAACCGAGCAGTACTTTACCTGGTGTACCTCGACGGTAACTGACTGACTGCATAGGCTTATCAGAGACGACACTTTCCGCTTTTATGGAATTTTTGGTTTAAAGGAAGTCTCTTCTAAACGAAACTCCAACTAAGGCGAAAAGTATTGTTCCTGATTAGCCTGTGCATACTACAGAGGCTAATC
>VMBQ01008743.1:10574-35438 GCA_007657795.1 Dreissena rostriformis
GCCATGTTGGATTTGTGTGTACTATATTAAACTTAAACAATTTCTGATGATCATTATGTGTTCTTTGCCCCTTGAAACCTAGGTATAGACACCAAATTCATCAAATTTGATTGGATAGTTACATAGTTATGATCATTAATAGGTCTTGGCGGCCATCTTGGCGGCCATCTTGAAAAAAAAACTTTCCGGAGGTCCGATTGTGGTAAACTTTTGATATGTTTTTAAGGACCTTCTACCCTACCAGGATCAGTTAAAATACCCTTTGTAGCAATTTTTTGGGGGTCAAAGTGTATATTGACCCTACTATTTTGGAGGTTCGCTAGTTTTTAGGAACTTTTCTTGCAATCTCATTAATATTCATAGATATGCAAATGTACTAATTTGCATATTTAACTGCAGATCATACTAGGTTATAATCATATTCTTCATTTTAACACCAAACATTTTATTCTCTAGAACCGATTTTGAAGAAAAATTTGAGAATTATACTAGCTTAACTAGCAATTTAGTCAAAACCTGACGGTTGCCATAGAAACAGCTCAATAATAACTTAAAGCTGCCCAACTGAGATTGTTATCACACATTTTGTTTCTTTATATTGAGTATACAATCAAGTAAGATAGGTGTTGTTTTGCCCCCCCCCCCTGAGTGGTACACCCCAACCCATCTGGCTGATAGACTAATACACAAGTGTAAAAACAGTAATACTATGATCAGTTGAATCCACCTCGGTTAATAAAACAAGCATGCATATGATGTGTTTATGGACTTGTTGTATTTAAAACTCGTGACCGTTTTCAATATAAATCAACAAAACACACATGTTAAAATTGGTTTTAATGAATAAGGTCGATCAATGCAACACACTTTGTGCTTGCAATGGAAGAGAAGCATGCCGAAACTCACTGTTATACCGGAACAAGAAGCTTAGACAAGCTCAAGAGACAAACCTTGTACACAGCGTGTGATGTTGGTCTATTGACCCTTCTTACACACGCTTGTCACATTGGTCCTGCCCTTTGGAACGTAACCATTGTTGCATTTCAACAACCGCTTCGTTCCGTCAAAATGCATATTCCCCAGTATTGTGATATTTGGAACTTTTGCGAAAGGTCGACACTCTAATGTTAATAAATACATGGTATATAGTATGTTAGATAATAAACTTGGTAAAACAGATAGATACGGTCAAACGTGTAGAAACAAAACCTAGCATTTGAAATGTGATTAACATACTAGATTCATATTTTCAGAATGAGTGATAAATGATCCTTATTTGAGAGCGCCAATTCGATTATTATTAAAAATATTCAACCAATTTGCATCTTTTTAACTTTCAAGAGCTTACTCATCCATCTCTGTGGCAACATGTACGTATGTGCGTTAAAAAGTCGACATGAGGTGCGCCAGTATTAACAGAAACATTAATTAAAATTGTACTATTTGTTATTGTTATTACTATTCTTATTATTATTATATAGTTATCTCTTGTTACAAAACATTCGTGACACAATGTCCACATTTTGCATCGTTAGCGCCACAAGATTGACATGTCTCTACATTTTGTAAGGACACACATATAAGAATATATTTGGCTTTTTTAAATGGGAACTTTGATAAGTATATTCAGAAGTTGTGAAAGTCACGTAAGACGTCGATATGAACAATAAGATATATAACATATAATATTAAACCAAGACATGAATATTTCGTCCGTGATGTTTTTCACTCGACATGTTTGATTTCAGATCCATATATTACTTATATTAATAGTTTTAATCAGTAATTGCTCTAAATATTTGCCTTTGCAAGTCCTAATTACGAGTGTGGGAAATTAGAGTATGAAACATATATGAACATTAAAGTAGGATACATCAGGAACTTGAATATGGTTTGTCTTATAACATTGTACCAGTAATGTGTATATATGAAATATACTTATATTGCCAATATATAATTAAATAAATAAATAAATAAATAAATAAATAAGTAAATAAATAAATAAATAAATAAATAAATAAATAAATAAATAAATACAAAAATTAAAAAATAAATAAAAACAAAACAAATAAATAAATAAATAAATATATAAATAAATAAGTAAGTAAATAAATAAATAAATAAATAAATAAATAAAAAAATAATAAATAAATAAATGAATAAATAAATAAATAAACAAATAAATAAATAAATAAATAAATGAATACATAAATAAATGAATGAATGAATGAATAAATGAATGAATGAATAAATGAATGTATGAATGAATGAATGAATGAATGAATGAATGAATGAATGAATGAATGAATGAATAAATGAATGAATGAATGCATGAATGCATGAATGCATGAATGCATAAATTAATGAATGAATGAATGCATTAATGAATGCATGAATGAATGACTGAATGAATGAATAAATAAATAAATAAATACATAAATAATAAAATAATAAATAAATACATGAACTAATTTTCGCCTTTTTCAACAGTCTTTGAGTCATTGCTAGGTTAGCAGTACGAACTGAAAATAGTTATACAATAACTTTATATGTTCCTGCCTTAAATGAGATATAGGAAGGGAATATTCGTGAAAAGTATTTCATGATTAATGATAAATAAGGAGAGAATAATCGTAACAAAATAACATGACCAATCGCGACACTAGTGATATGGCCGGGCGGGGATAACGCACGCAAACCTCTAATGTGTACTCCAGCTCTCAAATGAACTGATCTAGCCTGCTCGAAAGCCCACCAAAAAAATAAATATCTACGTAACCTTAGTTTGACAAAGACAAACTATATGTATAATTTAACAAACTACATACAATTACAATGATATTCGCATGTTTCAGGGTAATGGCGTGTTTACGAAACAATTACATTATAAACCTTATAAAAACAGTATACAGTAAATGCAGTTCGACTAAATAACAATATCTCTCGACACTATTAGCAGAATCGCGTTTTGACCTTATATAAGTTGTTATATAATAACTTTATATTTATCTCTGGAAAATATTATACCAATATCGTCAAATCGTTTTTTTTTTTTGGTACAATTATATAAAAGAAATACCTCTAATAAGATGTCACTACGCTGGGCATTCACCATCACACGCAAGGGCATCCCAAAAGTCGCTGAAATTGTCACAACAATGCCGCTCTAATGTAGCCCATTCACTTCACACCACGATCTCAGTACACATTGCGTGAGACATTGCTTGAACGACAGGTTAGGTAGCATCACCCTCTCGATGGATTCATCTTGCCTTGGACCGAACCGAATATTGCTGTATTCCGCTGCTTCTGTCGCTTTACCTAGGCCATATATCATTCAGATCAAACAAAAAAAAAACACGAAGAAACATCATCATGATTACATCATGTAGTGTGTTTAAAATTATCTTCTCTGAACAAGGTCCCAGACGATTTTTTCAAAATAACGACTTGCCGAAGCAGTTAATTAAGTTTGCATCACTAGCAGAACATGAGTATAATAAACTAGTTATGAAAAACAGTGCATACATGGACGTACATGTGAATCCATTACAGGTAGTTATTATTTGTATGGATTTCTTCTACTACTTCTGCTACTACTACTACAACTACAACAACAACTACTACTACTACTAATATTAAATGTCAATATAACTTTGTTCTCTGTAAAAAACGCAATAGTTTCAGGAGACTTTTGGTTAACGCCGGAACAGGTAATGCATAGGTGCCTTTTATTGCTGATGATAATTGTCGACAATGTGTGCATAGTTCTGTAATTTTCAAACGTAAAACAGAACTGTATGATTGCGCCTGATCAATTAGTCATTCGTTTTGAAAGCAATTGACTACCGCCGAGCCGCATTAATATAACCAACTGATAAGCTCGATCGAAGTTTGCCGTATTATCAAGGGACACAGAATGTCAGCATAACATCATGTTGCCATTAACTACTTCTACGAATACTTTTAGTTTTCAATCGTTCAGTTCGCATTTTATAATAATAATAATAATAATAATAATAATAATAATAATAATAATAATAATAATAATAATAATAATAATATTAATAATAATAATAATAATAATTATAATGGAAATTATAATAATAATAATTATAATAATAATTATAATCATAATAATAATTATAATCATCATAAGAAGAAGAGGAAGAAGAAGAAGAAAATAAGAAGAAGAAGAAGAACAAGAAGAAGAATATGATGATGAAGAAGATGAAGAAAAAGAAGAACAACAACAAGAACACCCACAGTAATAATACTTATAATACTAATAATATTATTATTGTTATGTGATTCTAATTTCTATAATGAAATTAATATCATATGTTACTATTGCGTTTTAGTGTTATCTACTGTATATTTTGTAAGTTACATAATTTACTACTATCCCAAGAAAATGACCTCGATGATGTATACGGACATTAGGTCTAATTTTTTTGTACATATGTATGTCTGATTTAAAATTTATAAATTTGTTGCATCTCATACTCTTGGTTTTGAAAGATAATATGTTTGAAATATACAATTAAAGCCCCACCTTATTATCCCCGTGCAACTGTCCGTTAACATTGACAAAGCACATTAAATACTTGATTTCTGCATCAAAACACACGTTTATTTTTATACCTTATAAAAGACATGCTGAGACCAGATCAATAACGTATTGGTATATAACCTGCGTAGATGTAAATCGTTGGAATAAAGTGAACATATTTATATGATACAACGCAAATATTTCTTTTCAAATTGCATTAATATAGTTCGAACATGATACGGAGGCTGGAGTAAAATCATGATGAGAGAATGCGCGAGTAAGATGCAGGATCGTGAAATATATATTTATCGTACACTTTATCGTTATGTGAATGTTGTTTTCGCAATCTCGCCCTGATTTAACTGCATGTAGATAAAGCGGAAAAAACAACAACACAAAAACAAAGCGATGCGATATTGTGAAGTTAATCTCTCAATATAAAATTTAATTTTCGCAAATTCGCATCCTATATTGCATTTTTATCTCGGATTCTATGTTCGCAATGTCGCATCGTGATTTAATCTATAAATTAGGTATAAAGAGTGAAACATCTAGTAACCATAACGAACAATCGTATATATAACAGTTACGTCGAAAATATTTATGGTGATTTAGATTGTTTGCAACACATAACGTTTTGTGCTCTTAATGTTTTAGAGTTGTTAATGTTTTCAAAAACTAGACCAAACCCATTTAACGCAAATACTGGCTCTAGCGGCTTGGTATCGTTTGGCATACATATATCTCCGGCTAAAACATTGTTGGAATAACAGATGCTTTGTATCACTGTTAACAAAACCCAGTAATCGTTCATCGATGTTACGAATGAAGTTTCTGTACTGCACACACAACTACCAACATCATCAGCTTAGGTCCATACATAATCGATTGTTTCACCCCATCAAACACTCTAGTATGATGGGAGGAGATTAGGGGTCAGTCCATTGTGTGTCGGTAGCAAGCTTCAGCTCGTCTGGTTCCTGTGGAGCCATATTTATCGAGATGTAGTCTCAGCAGCAGATCCACGGACATTGAAGATATCCAATGCACATGAAGCATCAAGTCGTCTGCCCCCGACTTCAACAGAAAACAGCCAGGTCCAGCAAACCGGCGACATTCCTCCATCAGCACTGCATACTTTTCAGCCTTCCTTTCGTGGGCCTCTTCACATCATCCTTCTCATGGGACTGTGAGCTCTATCCTTAAACGTTATGATCTTCTTTGAGATAATTCAAACATGCTTTAAAACGTTCATGGCTGGGTAGACAAACAATATCCGCAAGCTTTTAAATAAATTATTCATTGTAAAGCCCCGTGGTTTGCATGTGTGCATTGGTCGCAACGCTATGCAAGAGAATTTAAGTAAAAATTAGAATAATGTCATTGAATTTTGATTCCGTTTATATGAATACTTTACTCCTAAAAGAGTAGAGTAGATTTGTTTTTTCCAAATTACAATTTTATGATAATGTATGATACAAAGTCTTGAACAATCGCACATCCCCCGTTATAGGAACGACCTTAACGAACCAAACCGTAACAATCAACGATGTTTGTTCACGGCATTTCGTGTTTTCTGAAATGTATTTGTCTAATTTGTGAATGCAATCTAGAGAAGCAAGAGGTGCGACCCTTTCGTTTCATGGTGAAATGAATTGAAAACAATTAATAACACATATAACAAGTTACATTCAACGATTGAAGGACGAAGTGCAGAGTTTTAAAACAACAACATCAACAACAATAATGGATAGATAGATTTTTAAAACGTCATTTGATGTATTGCTATCGTTGAGACCCATAACATATAATATTCATTACGTATATGATAGGATCTAACTGGAATTAATATTATACCATTCCCATTAATTAAGTCATACATATAAGTGAATATTCAATGAGTTGAACACATTCATAAAATATATAGTCCTTCAAATGGTACTTCAAAAGTGTGTAATCTATTGCTTTTACATCTTCCGTTAAAAATTTAAGCAAAAAACATGCATTTTTGCCAAAGAAATTGTTACATTCTAAAACGTTTTGCAGATTAATATTTATATTATTGTATACGGTATATAATTTAGTACCAAACATGTACATGCACTTAAGCATAGAAAGGGGCCTCCATGATTCCTCAGTGCAGACATGAGTTGCAATACAAAATCGGTCATTTAAGACATGTGACACAATTCCAAAACGAACAACACCAGGGCAAAATATAGACTCATTTTAAATACACATAAAACTATATAAACAATATATTACAACGAAATAATAATGAAAAGACACATTTAAAACAGAAAACAAACTACAAATAAAGGCTCAGACATGATCAACGGCGTCCAAAATTGTCAATGCAAATGTCAATGCAAATCATGATTGATTAAAAGCAGGAGTACATCAGTAATTATATCAAAATTTGTTAAGAAGAAAATATGTGTTGAAACCGCTTTTTGTGGGCATCTTACTGATCGAAATACATAACACTATCTCATTGAAACCATAATAAGAATAATGTTTTGTTCCAAGTATATTACGTTAGTTCAAAACATTTCCGAACGAACACTTCTTTATTATAAAATTCTTCTATTGTAGATACATTATACATGCTGTTTGAAGCAGCAATCATTAACCATGCATACGTCATATTAGAAAAATGAGCTCGGTATATATTATTTACATAGTAGAATGGTTACGAAACATTAATACACCTGTAAATATTCATGTAATGACACGCATGTAACAATCAAATGTCTAAAAAGACTAGATGTCCGAAAAGATATAATAAACATAAATCTGAGTTATCGTATTAAGAAAGCAGTATGTTTATTTTTTTTTTCCTTTTGTTTCATAGCCTTTCAGGTAAGAGATTGCACAGATGAGAAGTTGTATTTATTTCAAAGCAGAGAAAGAAGAGTGCGATACAAAAACACTATTGCACATTGATGTATTGCTTTCATTTCAATATTATAATTGACAAAAACACACAGCATACCTGTCTCTAATTTTTCGGACACCTGTTTGTATTGTTTGTTTCGGTATCTAGATTTTCCGACACGATTTTTTTTTAAAAAAAATTTAAGTGTCCGAAATCTTAGAGTAATTACGGTAATGCCGGAACAGGTAATTCAGCACTTATTAAGTGCTTTGGTTTGTTGAGGAAAACAGTCGATGATGTATGCATAATTCATATATCTGTACTTGTCAAACGCAAAACAACAACTTTATGATGGCAAACGATCAATTATTTATAGTTTTGAGAACATTCAACTGCCGCCGAGCCGCGTTTATATTATCGACTAATAAGCTCGATCGAATTTTGCAGTTTTATCAGATACAAATGTATATGATGCATAACATTTATCTTGTTGTCATTAACTATTTCTACGCAGACAGTTTATTAAGTTTTCAATCCTTCAATACTGTGTTTCAAATAGTTACTTTTACAATATATTTGGTTTGATAATACACGTTTTCAATATCGAAACCCAAACGAAAAAAAACATCAGTACTATTGATTTTATCGTTTGCTTGCACATAATGTAGTCAAATGATCACACGTGCAATTTTAAATAAAAATATTTACTCATTACTGAGATATGTAAGTTTTAAAAGTGTTGCGTTAGAAAAGTCACTAAGTGTAGTAAAACGCGATATACATGTTATTCAATTTAATTTCAATTTCATCATTCTAGGTGAGTTTTTACACATGAAAAACATTACATTAATTAAAAAAAGCAATATGACTCGTTTAAATATTCAGGAGCGCAACGGCTCAATTGGCATGTTGCAAGCCGGTCAGTTGTTAAGACGTGTAAGTTTATGCGTTTAACTTTTCACACTGTTAAAATAATTTAACGTTGTACGAGTTTGCGAATTTGACTTTTGAAGTGAAGTTTTTAATTTGTTAAGTTTTATATTTTATGGTTTTTTAATTTCAATTAAATTTTCAGGAATTATTAGATATGTGTTGAATTACTTTAGGTCCAAATTTCAACACAATCCGTTCAAAAATAAGGGAGCTATATTGATATGATTAAGTGATGCGTTAGAAAAGTCTCCAAGTGTAAGTATTTACCTTTTTGAAAGAAATTGAATTGATATAGAAATGTCAGTTGTTCTATGGGGCCTAAATCCGGGTTCACATATTAAGATCGCAAAATCATGGATATTAGAGTCATATACGCACAGCCGTTTCCCCTTAATTGTAAATAATTTTATAAAATGTGATCACTGTCTCCGTAGCCTAGTGATTATGGCGTTTGCCTCCAAACGGCAGTCAAAGATTCGAGCCTCAGATAGGGCTCATTCTGGCATGACCTATTGCCTATGTTGTTAGGTAAAAAGCGGAGAACCAATTGCATTCATACCAAACGCCCTCTATAAGAGATATAAATTGAAATGTATATATTTTATCTTAAACTGCTACACTTAATGTAAAAATGTAGTGTTTAACAAATATGCAATACAGGTTTATTTGACAGAATTTGCGTGACTAACGTTTCTCCAAATTTAAATTTATTAATACAAAAAACAGCATGGCATGAACTGGAAAACGAATACTTGTTATAATCGGACAATTTTCACATTTTAAAGACAAAGATTAACAATATCAATGGAATGAGTTAACATAGAGACATTGCCATACAAAACAGGCCTGTCGACGATTGCAAACTGCGGGCACAGTCAAGAGAATATTTGAAGAGTTTGTTTCAAAAAGTTATTATATATATATTTAAAATTGCACTAATTTATACCTGACAAATACCTGATATGAGTTATGCGTTCATTATTTTTATTTAGTTTTTGAAAGGTTTATTAAGCGAGGGGACACTGATCCCGAGAAATAACCACATACAATAGCTATGTCGGTGATTGCAAACTGCGAACGCAGACAAGAACACAGACAAGTGTGTAGATTTGTTTCAGAAGTAAGGAAATATATTTAATAATACCAATATGTATTGCAAGACAAATACCTGATATGAACCATGCGTTCATTATTTGTATTTTGTTGTTGAACAAAATAATAAATAATGTCCACACACCTTTTAAATAAACCCGAAATTTCGCCATTTACGGTTCTTAAGCGAGGTGACACAAATTCCAACCATACCCGAAGCAAACCTCTCGTAGTGGTTACTCTCATAGCAAAAGCTATGGTCAAATCCTTGTGCGGCGACTGCCATCCGAGAGTGACCCGGACAAAGTGTCATGTGCTTCAGATACCAGTTTTGGATAGTTGTCGCCTGCTGTAACGCATGTAGCTTTCATGCATCGAACGTTTAACATTTGATATGCCATGGCGAGGGGAACCCCCCCCCCCCATGCCTGAAACCTACCATATTTATTTTTATCAAAAACTACATTTACCCAAGAAAACCTCTCACAGTGGTTATGTCGCTAGCTAAGCTATGCTCGGATCTATAAAATCTCGAGGAGGTTGGTATCCGAGAGCAGACGGACAATATTACGTCTGTTTCAGACTCCAGTCTTTGAATGTTGTCGCCTGCTGCATCGCCTGTAGCCGACTCGCCAACTGTAACTCGATATTCTATACGCCGGTAGATGGCGACGGTCAGCTTCACCAGACGACACACGTCGTCAGCACGTACTCGGGTGGGATGGGAGTGACGTCATTAAGTGCGGCATATTGGGTATCAAATGGTATTTTTCTGAATGTTATAAACAACTTGTGTATCGACGATATTCACGTTTATAACCATGACATATTAACTGCTTTAAAACATATGCATTTTAAACGCGCCTCGACACTATATCGACCAATCGACTAACCCGTGAACCGTATTATATTCATTGGTATTTCAGTGACGTCATCAAACGCAGTCGACAGCAATACGTCAGAGTGGACTTTGGCCCAAGTTTCTCCTAACGACACGTTTTATTTCAGGTAAAAGCACCCCATAAACGGCTACTTATGGAAGTAAACATATAAATATGGAATTGAAGACGTCTGCCTTTGTAAATGATAAGTGACGAGAATTATGTATTCGAGATTATCGGTATTTTAACAACAGTTACAAAACCTATATCCGCCACATTTTTCGAGTATCTCAGCGATTGTTAAAGAGAAGTAAATTTATAATCACACAAGTACCAAAAAAAAGAACAAGTTAAGTCTTCTGTGAATTTGCAAGGGCCTTTTGGATACATTTATACCTTTTTGTCATAAATTTGAAATTAAAGTGTACAATACGAGTAAGATAGTTCCTTTATCCAAAACCAATCTTTAAAAGTTCCCACTGCCTGGATTCCAACAACAATCTTTAAAAGTTCCCACTGCCTGGATTCCAACACCAATCTTTAAAAGTTCCCACTGCCTGGATTCCAACACCAATCTTTAAAAGTTCCCACTGCCTGGATATAATAATTATTTTATAATCAGCTTTTCAAAGAGGCTCTTTCTGCAATTTAAACACCAACATTTTGTTTCTACATAGTTCATTTTCTAGTGTTTACCAGACATTTGAGTTAACGGTGTAACTTGCTGTGTTATGGGAGGCGTTTTCTACTTTAATTTGACTATTGTTGTATATTCATCTTCAGCAATAAGCAGAAGCAAGATAGTTCTTTGCAAATGTGTTTTACCTGCACGCACATGTGCTTTTGAAAGGCATGACATTCGTTGACTTGTATAATGTGTGTATTACTTTTCACCGTCTCAATGCGCATTCTGTATATTACATGTAGCGTGTGAGCATGAAACATTTAGTAACAACATTTTACATTTTGTCACGTACAACATATTGTCATTGGTAAACCAATGACAACCCAGAACCTCACAAATTGGAGATGCGCAGTATGATACGTGGATTCCTCCGTGTTAAATGTATTCCATATAGCGGTCACAGACAAAAGTAATGAATTACATATTGAAATTATCAAAGAATCAAGACATTAAGTTACCAGAATTGTTAAGAAACTTGCATCTATTGATCAAGACCAACAACCATATATTTTTCGTTAACATATTTTTGTGGAAAGAGTGGCAAATTTGGGACAATTTTAAAATCGGACAACGCGCAAATAATTATGAGTGTGCATTACGATATGAGCCGTACGATTTGCAAACCGTTAATTAAAGTTGCACTTGCATTACAACGAATGTCAATATTTCAGGATGTTTTCCGTGAGCAATTACACACAAGCCGAAGCTGAAACTGTGTGCGGCTCTCAAGGAAGCCATCTGGCCAGACTCAAAACACTAGAGAGACTTCAGTTCTACAAGAACCACATAATGACGTCGAATTGTTAGTTATGTTAACTTTTGTGATATAAACAGTAGCTACTGCTACTATTCTTCTCATGTTTTGTCTTTTGCTTATGTATTTGTTTATTTGATTTTCTTCTGTTTTACCCTTTTCATCTTCACAATTGATACATCGACTAGCTATACTTTTTTAAACACCAACAACTACCAAAACCATCACCACTTCTTCTACTTCTAATGCCGAAACGTTTGTAACTTCTGCTATTTTTACCACTACCACCATAGCTTAAACCCCTACAACCACTGAAAGATCATGAAACACCACGATTTGCACACTAATACTGTTTTGTTTTCTTTTATAGCAACTGCAGGTCTCACTTATTGGATAGAGGGAAAAAATACATATTCAGGTTCGTACTTGGTACTTTGAACTTATCGAAATCCTTCTTATATTACATCGGTTCCGCTGATTTTTGTTTCAAGATTGTTTACGAAAAAGTGTGCCACTAGCCTTGGACTACACATAGCAAAATGATTACGTGTATGTTTCGAAATCTAACGCTTATAACAGAAACAAAAGTTTAATGGATTTGGCAAAATCCTATTTAAAAATTCCATTTTATACGACCATGTTTTTACATTCCCAAACTTGTAAACTCGCTTGAAACCAGTTTGTACTGATGTCGACATCGCAATTACACGTGAGTTATTAATATTGGTTGCATATCTTGCTCCAGTAAAGTCCCATATACTCACCATACTTGCAAGAAAAGCAACAGGAGTCTGTCGTATCGAACATCGTATGCCCAATTTAAGCTACGATACCTTTTAAAGAGTTGTAATCGCTGAGCATCGGCCTCTTTGGTCAGTAATTTTTAGTACTTATTTCCAATTGTTTTCAATATTTTACAAGCCATTGAAGGAAAATATCGTTTATATTAAATTGCTGAGAGCTAAATAGTCAGTCAAACCATCAATTTGGCGAAAAATATTAGATATGAAGGGCCTCTGGCTTTTATAGGCCGAATACCGTGAACACATCGGAGTTTCCGCAAAAGCGATTTTAACGACATTCGCACCATTCTTAAATGTAATCTGCGAGATATCACACTGCAATACTTCGATGATATTGCACATTAATGGAATCGTCACTGGGTTATTTCCTTCTAGACCAATCGATTTTGATATTAGTAAAGAACGCCTTGTCCTAGTGGATGTGGTGTCCGCTTTGCGATCCGAATATCCTGGGTTCGATATTTAATCTGAGAGGGTTCTTAAGATCTTCTCTTATGACACTAAGTATTGGTTCTTCCCAGAAAATAGATAATTGCCTCAATAAACGTAAGGCCTTCGAAGTACTCTAAACTATAATGATCGACATTATCGGACGCCCTATTGTATTGTATCCTTTTATAACAGGTGACTGGATCTGGCGCCTATCAGACGGCACGCCCATCCCTCTGCCCCAGGAAAAGAGCGGTTTTTGGGGCCCCCAGCGGCCGAACAATGGAGACCAGCCCCTCTGCCTGCGAATGAGGGCTGACATGGAGTACCTGCTAGACGATGAGTTCTGTACCACTTTGCATCCTACAATCTGTGAGCGGGACTCGTAACAATGCAACGGTTAGGCAGACAAATATGTATGTTTTCACTTACATCCAATGAGTTATTTCCTATTTCAATATATTAAATGACGAACATTTAGGGTAGTTCTTGGTAGTGAAAACCAATAACGTGTTTAATTGTTAAAATATTATAATAAAAAGCTTTGAATGGAACGTCTTTACACATTGTTTCAACGCACCTCCCGCACCTAACGAACGCACGCACTACGGACGCCGAAAAACACAAACTATACAGGTGAGTGACCTAGAGCTTGTTTCGCCCTTTATGTTCATAGTTTGTATTCTGTTACAAAATGAATAGAAACGACCAATAATTTCTATTCCGATAGAGTTTTTTGAGTTTCGTCGTTTGCTATACTATAAAAAAGTGTAAACTGTGTTTGTGAAAAATTCCGTAATAATCTCAGCAAGGATATCTTAATTTGTTCATTTATATGATTACTTCAAGCCAGTTGCGAATTAATGCGTTATTCTTAATTTATTTTTATCGTCTTTATTGATTCGGATGCACTTACAACTGGCTTGAAGTAATCATATAAAGCATATCAAAGTTCATGCAACCGGCAATTACATCAATGCAAAGAAGATTTAGGCCCAAGATCGCTTCAGTCGATGTGCACTTCCGGCCATCGATTGTTGCTTCCTGATTAAGTACCATTATCTTTGGCGAGCAAACATTTCCTTGCCAAACAGTGCAATACTTTTATCTTTAATTGATTTCGTTGAATATTCAATGTACTTTCTTCTGGTTCAATTATTTAAAAACAGGCTTTTGTTTACACAGCACAGAAGATTAGGCATGTATTGAATTTTGTTTTATAGATATTCATTTGAAATTTCCCTTTCATTTTGTGCCACCCCAGCTTTATTCATTGTTGTCTTTGTTTGTCTTTTCGAACAGTTCAAACTTTGCGAATTTCTCACGGTTTGTTCAATCTAAAATGGTACTGTAACGACGCATATGCACGTCGCCGCAGTTTCCATCACTCGTTGGAAAACATCAATTCCTGTGCTTGTCACAACACCGGGTCGATAGAAGATTCAATACAAAAAATGCGCCCGTACTTTAGTAAACACTTGTAAACAATAAAGATTGTAACGCAACAAACGCTTCGCAAAAATGCGGTATAAGTAAACAAAACTCATAGATTAAAATCATGCATTATATTTTATTGATTATCATTATATATTATTAAAAGGAAAGCAGGGATAATAGGTATTATAGGCCCAGCTTTATTGCGACCTGGGCTGAAATTACCTCTGGGCGCTTCTTTCCAATTTGTATTCCTGGTGGTTTGGCCATAATATCTGCAAGAGTCTCCCCTTTTTTAGCTCTAAAGCGCGTAATTTAGAAACTGATATTGAACGTTTGATAACAATTGAACATGTTTGTTTTTCATTCTGTAGAGTGCACAATAATTATATAAATAGATCTTCTGAGACAAAACATCGTATAAAAGATACATTTGGCTCCAATACAAAATGAATAGATGCAATGGTAGCTAGAAATGTACTTGTGTATGTTCATATGTTTTATGTGTTTGCTACACGGGACACATAGCTTTGTAAGAAAACCTTTTTTAATGATCAATATAGAAATGTAAATGTAAATATTTTACGAGGGTCTTAGCGAACCTTATACTATTATTTAACTGAAATAGTATACAGCAAATCCAGCAGCTTGCCTTGCTTCACACATAATTGTTGATAATAAAATGTCTTTTTGGTAAAGGCTAATGTAATGTTTGTTTAAACATATAGACTGTTGATTGAAGGCGACACAATGCCGATTGAAACAAAAATCGCTAATGCTCCGACAAATTTAGATATCCTTGCTGAGATTATTACGGACCGACGGACGACAGAGGAAACATTGATAAAAGAAATCGAGGTCAGAATCATGAAGTACAAACTTCAGAGACTTGATGGCATGAAGTCATTCCAAAGTTAATTAATTGAAATAAGTTAATACGGTCCGCATACTACCAACGAGCAAATGTCACGGACTGCGATATAGAACACCACCCGGTCAGTTGCTTTTGGAATTTTTATTTGGCTATGTACCAGTACGAAGAGGAAATTTCCATGCAGTCGGAGAAGCAAAGCTAGAGCAAATTCAGTTGTCAGACCGTGAAAAGCCCTCTGGGATCAAATTCAGCAATGGTCCCTCTAAGACTTTGTCATGAGCCATATTGTTTATATCGTTTTTAGTTTTCCCATTTAACGAATCCATTCATACCTTGATGGTTAAAGTAAATTTGCTGACAAACAATGTAATAATCAGTTACGATCTTGAAAACAGCATGCAGCTATATAGAAATCATTTCATTGTGAAAATTATGTAACACTCAGATCATCAATAAAGCATCAGCAATTTTATAATGTTAGCATTATTAAAAGCATTGTAACCGGCTAACAAACATCATGTTTTCTGTTTTACGAATCAGAACATGAATTTACTGTTAGATGGAAATGAATATGATAATCATACACTATATAAATTTGAATGCAACAGTAATGTTTATAGACATTTGAAGTACCCATGCGAACTATTTAAGTTAAGGTATTTTGTTTAGAAAATTAAATGTTAACAAAAAACATTTTAGAGTAAACACAAGTTAGATTAACTTGTTTATACAAACAAGTTAACGAACAAAAAAGGTTTAGACAATCGAACTGTATACATTTCTCGTCGATGTAAGAGAAAACTAACACCTTGTATTTGTTTTGTCTCAGAATGGTTCCACTTACATCTAAAAAGTTTAGTATTTCAAAGCGAACGTGACCGTGAAGTGAATGTCAAGTGCGTCAACGAAAATGTACATAACATGAAAAAGGCATTTATAATTGCTATTAAGTTAATTTAATGTCTTAATGCGTATAAGTAAAGGAAGTTTTGCTTTTAAGTACTTCAACCGTTATACATTTCAATTTGCTTAAATTTGGTTTCAGAAATTATTTCACGATAATGTTGATACTGTTTTATTAGTCTTATATTCTATACGACACAATTCACATACTACAAATAGTGTGTGTGTTTTGATTTCAATATTTTCGGTATAAGAAGACATACATATTGCAACATAAGTTTTTTTTAACTATTTGATTAGTGCATAACTCTTAATTTAATTTACATGTCATATTTGAATCATATAGATCCGCGTTGGTATTAAATTTATAAATATCAAATTACGAAGATGTATATCGCTTTGTTAAACGAACAAAGAAATATGTAAATTAACATGAAGCACTTCGCAGCTCTGTGAAAGAAATAGCGGACATTATTATTATATTGTCAACGCCGGCCTTTGTGTTTCTAATAAATCATGACGATTTTTCCCAAACCATTTGTTTCTCTAAAAAACCCTTCTCACCAGAAGTGTGGCAAAAGCATTCAGGCATACTGGACACAAGTCATAATATACTGTTGAAACTTGTGAACTCCTATCCACAGGAATTGCTCTGTGGGAATTATTCAAATGAAGTTATCGAACAGAACGTAATTAACATGCAATATCGAAACGGACAACACTATTTGAACCTACGCATACAAGTTGCTTTCTTGGTCAATGCGAAATCGACAACGAAAGTGACATTGTTCATCAAGGTCTCTAAAAGAAAAACGCGTTTATGGAAACAACTTTCCGAACAGACTACAGCCATGTGCAAGAAATTAACAATAACATGATGAAAATGAAGTATTTGTATTCTAGCACATCTACTGAGGGTTGAGAATGACAACAAAACAATACTTTACTACACTTGAAAATTCAACATCACTTTTTCGTGATCCTGTTTATAAACTTGTTTGGCATATTTAATATATAAATAATTACTTTATAATAGCCTCCGTGACTTAATATAAGCGACATGATGAGTGGGTCGCATTTAGGGTCCCACCTGGGTTTCTTATGAAATGACTGGTAATCTTCCCAGCAGCTCGCTAAATCGAAAGGTACTGATTGAATTCCTATCATGCGCCCAGAATGAATGAATATGTGTCAGGGGTAAACATGTACACGTGTCTCACACGTATCAACTGATGTGTTATTTATCGCGACACTATAAGAAACAAACTATTAATGTAACTTTTGAAATAAGTGTCGGTAGATCGTTTTACACCTAATGAGCTTATTTAATTGTTAAACAGTTGTAATATAAGTTTTGGCCTGTCATAAGAGCGGACTAGAAACGTGCATATGACTTTCAATATGACCACAAAAACCCCGATTTCCTATCATTCCGATTGGTATTCAAGCATGTATATTGCTTTGTCCAAATGACCATTGGACTCAAGGCGATGTTTGAAGTACGATATCATGCAATTTCAGGTGCGAAGTGCGCTGTCATGAGAGTCCATATATAGAAATAGAAATGTTCCGCCAACAGTCCAGACACGAATCGTGTGTACAATCATGAACTGTGTTGGTGAATCTGTCTGAAATGGATTTTGAACTAGATGTTTGCGATAATGGCGGGTAAATGTATATATATATTTGATTCTTTTGTATGGATTGCAAACAGTTTAGTGTATAACACTAACTGTTGGGGATTAAAATTTGCGTATTAATGTCTGCTTGAACCTTATTACTATAGGTATTCACATAAAACATAATTAGTGTATTCAGCCTAAACAACGACAATCGATCATACCAATTTAAATGCTGCAACTCACTTGTTCAAAAGGTTTTAACAACACTACGATATACTCTGCGCTTACATTTTCGAATAACTTTGTGTTAACACGATATACAATGTTGTAGTTCAATTCCAAACATGTGAATTATGTCTATCTAGCAAGAAAAAAATCCCCCGAAATATTTTTCCACTTAAAAACAATGTTTTGACGTCTTATACAAGCGCATTTAATGAGTGTATGTAGCATCTTATAGTTAAATTGTGGTCGCGTTGTGCGATTTAATAATTTACTACGACTTAACTCCATCAGATGTTATTCAGTCTCTTCTATTTACACCTTCCTTGAAAGTTATTTATGGTAAAAAAAACGATTTTATTCGTCAAACGTCTAAACGTTCTAAATTGCTATTCATTTAGTGTTCCTGGACATTCAGCATCAACTAGTGTCAACGGTAATTACATCAATATATTTAGATTATTTTCATTAATAAAATTTAGGGTGGGTTATGCTATACGCTTTATAAATAACTAAAATGATTGAGTTAATCTCAAATAAATTGTGGGCCATGGTTTCCGAATAAAATATCTTTGGGGAAGTCTCGTTAATAGGGGCGAATATTGGCGGTCTGAGAAGACAGGTTACCTAAAGTCTATGTCCTATTGGATATTTAAGATAAAAATGACATCCGTATTTTGTTGAAGACCAATTTTTTTATTTAAAATAAATCGAATGAGTTGCAATAGAATAGTGATACGATACATAGTTATTTCATACAGTATACGTGTAAAGTCTCTGTTAAAATAAAAAAAGATGAAGTTAAAGTCGTATATGTTATTTGAAACATATTATGTTTCAAATAACATATAAGTATTTCATTTCATCTTTTGCCAGAAAGATAATACAATACAACAGTGTATTCTGAAAAATTCGTATGTGCAAACTGCTTCTATAGAATGGCAAAAGGTTTCTCGAAATGGCCTGCAATATTTCCAGCACATCATACGCTGGACTAGCTTTGCACGAAGCCTGGATCGCATGCAACTGAAAAACACAAAAATAAAGTACGAGTTGCATAACATATCACACACTTTATACACATGAATAGTTCTAAATATTTGTGAGCAGGAAGTTGTGCATCAGAACTGACGTCTGGCTGGCTCGGCCAAAGTACCAAAAGGGTGATTGGTATTAGTCAAATGACTATATAATAAAATAAGCATTGTATACAGCATATGTACTTTTATTTTAGTCAAATGATAAACCTTCGTTCTTTATACATACATTTTAATTGATAATAATAAAAAAAACATATTTGAAGGTAGATTTAACCTTTTTATGCATATGCAATGAGCAATACTCTTTCAAACATTGAAGTTCTTGCATTTAGTTTCAACATATTTAATTAAGTTCGATAACATCGAAAGCCTAAGGCTTATTTAAATGCCATCGAGTCCGTTTTCTGGTTAAACCAGTGTGTGGTGTCTTTGAGGGAGATCTAAATAAAACTCACACATTGAGGATACAAGTTCGTGCTTTTGTTTACAGGTAAAACATAACAAACTAATACATCTTAAGAATTAACATAAATAAAAGCGTTACATATGCAAACAATAGAATGATACCCGGACTGAAATTCTACTTAAAAAAGACACGTCAAGATTGCACATTGTTTGAAGTAAAGACGTATAAAACTGAGTTATGCATTGTCTGTGTACAAAGTCGATACAGTCTCTGCATAAATTGTTCCAATCTAAGAATTAATTGAAATCGTGCGTATATTATAGGGTCATATTTATTTAAAACGAGAAGCATACACTAGAATACAAATTGTGGTTGATAGGAATGTTGCATTTCTTGTTAGAGTGGATTATCATGTTGCAAAGTTTTAATTAAAATGATTTTGTCGTTTGTCTTAAAGTTTCAGTCTGTATCATGAACACATTAACTAAAATTATATCTCTGAAATCAAGGTGCGAAATCATAAGATTAACAAGAACTAGATTGACTATGATGCACTTCATTTAAGATATAAAGTATAAAAATATAAGGTCTTAATTAAATTACATGACGCATACAGTTCAGTAGCTACAATTTTAAAGCATTAAAGTATGTCCCTCGGATGTGTAATGCATACATTTGCGAACGGTAAAATCCGACCCAGAGTTATCCAGAATGTAGCCCATGTTTCTGGTTTGGACGGCAAATGTACATTTTAATAAACAACTCAATACCGTAATGTAGAT
The DNA here is from genome assembly GCA_007657795.1 of Dreissena rostriformis. Lineage (NCBI taxonomy): Eukaryota > Metazoa > Mollusca > Bivalvia > Myida > Dreissenidae > Dreissena > Dreissena rostriformis. Next base: position 30,865 of record VMBQ01008743.1, read on the forward strand.
ACTATGATACAACTTGTCTGTGTAAAGAGTTTCATGAACATCGATGTGTCTGCTAGCAATGAAGGAGACCTCAAGTAAGGTTTAGACGTGGCTATCTACGCCGAATGCCCCCCGTCCCCCATAATTCCAATAATCAAGCTAAATATTGTATACGTACTGTTTGCTCGGTACGAGTATAACCATTTTAATTCTGAACCCCAAACTTCACATTAAATAGGCAAGCTATACATTGTAAACTTACTGTTGGCTCCATATGAGTAGAACCATTTGAAATCTAAAACCAAAAACTTCACACTGAATAGTCAAGCTATAAATTGTATACTTACTGTTTGCTCCGTACGAGTAGAATCATTTGAATTCTGATGCCCCAAACTTCACACTGAATAGTCAAGCTATAAAGAATATACTTACTGTTGGCTCCGTACGAGTAGAACCATTTGAATTCTGAGACCCCAAACTTCACACGAGTTTGACACAAGTCCATGAGCACGTCTTGCAGTGGCAAGTCATCCAAGTAGCTTGGCGAGCCAAAATCAAATTTTCCTTCGTGGATGAACAACCCGAGGAAAGTGTGGGACAGTGGGAACCGGTATGATCGCGTGAATTGAGTGCATCGGTATACCCATATATACTTATTGGGGCAGGAGGAGAACGCAACGAAGATATTATCTGAAAAACAGTTTTACAAATGGCTTAATATTGCTTGACAAAACTATCATTGTTTATGTTTAAATGTGGACAAACTTGATTGTTGTATTTTTAAAATTCAGTGGAATCATATAGAATATGTATATTTTAAAGTAATATAATATAACTATATAAGTGTGGCAAACAGAATTAATGTCAACATTTGTATCAGAGAATAATACATAATACTATAGTTTGTACGCATATCAATAAATTGACACAGTCGCATGATTGGCACAACGCGTTAATAAAATGACGAACGGCGTAAACACTTACTATGAACACTCTCTTAAAGAACGACATCATTTTGTGTGTCACAAATGAGCTGCAGTGATTGAAACAATGACGTTCTACAATTATGTACATCTGGCAAATCCGTTAATTGAGAGTAACATTACAGATACAAGTTAAACATCTTCCAGATGCACGCATTATAATACATTTTGATTTTAATATTTTCGAATCAAAGCAATTCTCATAGGGCCTGTTTGAAGGAATTTCATTCTGTTATAACCAAATACTATTATCAATTCCATTAAATGTTCTTAATGGTAAATTTAATTTAAGAAAAATCCGGTCCCCGGTTCCTCCTCAGGACATTGTATTGATCTACAAAAAATGTATTTATACAATCGCTTCTCTCCGCTGACATACTTATCAACGGTAAAAAAGCTTAATTTCCTCTACAACTGTATATTGATCATCGCCGATAACTGATTCGTGACATCTGCAGGATGAAATTAAAAAGGGATATAACTACCACGGGGGTTGGTGAGGCGTCAACAAGTATGACAACAATTCCTCTACCTGGTTTACCATTCCTGTGGAAGCTGGCGTGTGTCGAACTAGCTGGTATCCAAGGAAACGCATAACTATTGCACTGCTTTGGTGAACTGGAACAAGTTAATATTTTGTTTAGCTCTTATTAATAGTTAAGTTAAAAATAACATAATGTGGATTTCCTAAATAACATACTGCATGAACTATAGTAATGTGGAAACATATACAACTGATGCATATAATGGGTCAGCTTTGCTCAAACATAAGGATTAGATGATGTGTCCGGAGATGTTGAGATCTGGACTACACATATGATTTTCATTATAATTATATCTATTCTTGCGCTGCTATACTTTCATCTGAAGGCTTGCACCATATTCACTCAGGTGTATCCTCCAAAGTAGTTTCCATTTACCATAACAAATGTACAAACAATTAATTTGTTAATATAATCCAATACTTGTGAATAGTAGCACCAATGCTCTTCTTGATTTTAAAAGATTATTGTCCGGCGTCTTCTTGTGACATTGAGAAACATTTTGTTCAAATAAATTTATCAATTCGCGTAAGTTTTGATATGCCGGTAATCTTAACAAAGTTGTTCGCCATTACTGCGTCGATGGATTTGAATTTTAGACGCTGCAATTGATGAGAACAGAGAACTTCATATCACCTAAACGGGTGTGTAGCATCCCCGTGTGTGATTCGTTTCCTTGTCCATAACGCTGTAAGGTTCATAATCCCCTCCCCATGTTTAAAGCTACTACACGAATAGATTTCAGCGATTGCATAATAAAATACATGTAGATTTAAGCCAGAGATTGTTAAACAGTATAAAATCAAGCATTGTACTTTTTTATATGAATGTGTAGCATGACATCAAATTCAATATCGTTTGTGATACAGTTTACAGTTTTATTTGGAATTGAAGTCAAGTAAAGCGATGTTAAAGTTTCATTAGAGTATTTGCAATTGGGGATTGAAAATTGTAAACGCATATCATTACTTTTTGCTTGAAAAAAGCACATACGGCTCAAATAAAAAAAACAGTCACCGACTGAATCTTTCGGTACACATTGGATTTGACTTTTGAAGTGTTTCTGGTGAAATACTGTATACGTCTTACAATTGGAATACTGAAATTTGGGAAACATTTACTTTATCCGTCGAGAAAGTATTTTAACTATCCGTTAGACTCTAAGTCTTTATTTAAGTTATATTACTTTAAAAGCCAAATTATCCCTACGAAGCGTATTTGTACGCTTTTGTAGATACTGCATTAAACCAAGTATTCATTCAAAATAAGCGGTGTTTCATTGCTTTATGTCCATTTTGAAAACCCAACTAGGTTTTTCGCCAATGGCAAGGTCTTACTGAATCGTTGAATTGCATTCTTGGTTTAAACTTCAATTTTTATACTGTTACAGTGAGCTGTATTCATAAAAGTCCACTAAGCGTGTTTCAACATTTTAGTAGCAGTTGTATTAATAAAAGAAGTTTGTGCTATAGTTTACATTTTAACACCTACCTTGGCGTGTCACCAATGGCGACTTCCTGATAGTACGAGTCGTTGAACTTTTTGATAATCTGATTGAAGTTTATATCCGGTATGTATATAGGGGGAATAGGCATCGCGTAGTACACTTCTCCCATCGTCCGGTTTGCCACATGTAATTATAGATGCGTTCTTGAATATACACAAGCGAATACATCTTCGTATGCCCCGTGCAAACCATCGACGAGGTACATGTGTTTTACACAAGTATTCATCAAATAACTTATTCATACATATGAATGACAACATCTGGAACAGTTGACCAAAAACCCTGGGTTGACCTTATTATGGCAGCCCTGAATAGCTAAGAGATTTCCGAATAGAATGCGGTCCACTTGTAAACATATTTCCTTAAAAAGTGGTTTAAAATAAAGTCACTATAATTACTCAAATATTACTGGAATATACAATAGAACTAACCACTAAGGTGGGTTGTCAGTAGCATATATGTTGCATTTTGTGTTTTGATAAACTAATTTGTGCAATGATAAGGCATTTAATTTGTATTTTCTTACATATTATATTATAAAGCTTTGAATTGACTCAAGCGTAAAGGTCTGCTTTAGTAAGTATAGAGCGTTGATATATTAGCAATATTCGGGTAAAAATGATTGCTAGACGATTATGAATGGCATGTATCAAAAGCATTGGCGCTGTCAATGGCCTGGAGCGATACCTCCTACTCAGAAATCAAAGTCAGCTTTAGACAAGCCTGTCGTGATAAATCGCGGTTCAAAAATCAAAACTGTAACATCCAGATATGTCACAAAGCTATATAAAATAAGGATTGAAATAATTTGAATGTCCGTCCAAGATAAAAATGTTCTGAGAAATTGGGATTTCGATCTTAGATCATAACGTTTGCACTTACCCAGAAATCGAAGTCAACTATAAAAAAGTATATCGTTTTAAATGAGGGTTTGTGTTAATGATTGAAAAGTATGCTATAGATATAAGCATATCCGAAGGCTGAGTAACTGCAGATGAACCCACAATTTTAAGTCATGAATAATGTCTGACGGGATTAAGTTTTTAAAGATCAAAGATCGTCACATTAAATATTTACCCAGAAATCAAAGTCAGCTATGGGCATGCCTTTAGGAATTCGGGATTCAGCGGAGTCCATCCTCCGTTCACAAGTACCGGAGGCGGAAGTCATCCAAATCACGTGACCGAGTAGTCCGATGACAAGGAATGATAGCATTGCCATTGCACGTAAGTTCCGCATCTGGCCCTGCCGTCTACATATCTATTATGTAGTGTTACACTTGTTTGTAAAGTTCATTCTTATCGTCAAAATTGGTGCTGGCATTCAAGACGTTCAAACAAAGTTTAAAACTCTTTATAAAGTGAGCCTAGTTGTGAGACATTATCAGAACACACATATGTGTCATACTTGATCTTTTACTTTGTGTGAGCCCCAGGGCATAGGCAGTTTAAACTAGTACTACTACTACTACTGCTTCTACTACTACTACTACTACTACCACTACTACTACTACTACTACTACTACTACTACAACTACCACTACTACTACTACTACTACTACCA